>DWPV01000308.1:0-32167 GCA_018251915.1 Urbanus proteus proteus | reverse complement strand
CCTATGTTACGCCTTAGACCTTCAGCTATCTTCCAGTGAAAGTCCCGTCAAAATCGGCCCAGCCGTTTAGAAGATTAGCTCAGCCAAACAGAAAGGCAGACAGACAAAACTTTTTAATTGCATTTTCGTTATAGGTATCGTGTATACTTTATACTTTTTATGCATTGAGTAAAAAAAATATTTTGAAATCACAGACACTTCAATTTTATTTATTTGTATAGATTTCGTCGTTTTTTTTAACTAAGTGAATATTTTCATTTTACTTTTTCACTAAATACCCACTTAAATATATTAACGTGTATATTTAAACTAAGTAATATATTTTATTGTTTTCTAAGTCACGATTTTTGAACAAAATGTCGTAAAGTCTAAAGTAAATGTAAGGATATTATAATACGGAGCATAAAGTTAGTTTTAATAACTCGCCTCGGTATTTACTGGGCGTATTGTATTGTTCTTTAATTGTTATATTTTATTACGATTTCTAGCGAGTTCAGACCTTGAGTTTCGTCGTAGATTTTTCTAGATATATAGGGTGAATTATTTTGAAATAATTTGATACTGATAAGCAATACACAATAATACAGGGTGTGTTTTTTTTTTACCAAAATGAACTTGTTCGCTTCCTCGCTAGGGAAATGAATTTTCTGAAAAACAAATTACGCAGTTTTAGTTTTTATCACAATCGGCTTCGTAAGTCCTTTCAGCATTCAGCAGCACTAATCCTTATAGTTTCGGATTTCCCAATCCACGCACACTTGAAAAATTCACCCTGTTTACTTCTTCAAGAAAGGTGCAAAAACGAGCTCTCTTACAAAACGGGAGAAACATTGGCGACTCCTCTGGTGTTGCATGACCATAGGCGACGGTGACTACTTTCCATCAAGTAGCCCGTCTGCCTTTTCGTTAGGTTAAATATACATATATAAAAAACTCTATTGATTTTTTTAAGTTACGGCTAAAACATAAATCCCAGAGAATTTTAAATTAAGTTATCGACAGAATTAATTAGGTTGTTTAAAAGGTGAAGAAGGATCTATCTAAGTAATCAACATAATTAATTAGGACCTATTACTTGTTTAAAATGTGAAGAAGGAGAAGGAAAAATTGTAAAAAATAAATGGTAGTGTCCAATACCAGAAGGTTGGTAAAGTTACCATCAAATAGGATCTTCGCGTACAATTAAAAAGGTTCACTATCACAACATAGTATAAAACAAAGTAGCTTTCCATTGTCTGTCCCTATGTACGCTTAGATCTTTAAAACTACGCAACGGATCATGATGCGTTTTTAATAGATAGAGTGATTCAAGAGGAAGGTTTATACGTAAATTAACGTGTGCGAAGCCGCAGGCAAAAGCCAGTTACAAATAAATTGAAAAAATAAGAGCCCTGAAAACTATTTAAGATTCAGGACGCCAGTCTGTTTGTACATTCAGTGTGGAGATACCATTGTATGTTCAATTTACCATTTGCGCATCGCCCATAATTTATAGGCTGTTATGTTTATAAGGCGGTTCACTTAGCCTTTGTTACTTAATCCTATAAGGCAGATCTCAACTGCGTAGGTACTCCTAAGAAAAAAGGACTCCGGCGGCACCAGCGTCACACCTATTTCTGCTTTTAAAAACTTATGGTTTGAAATGCGGTAAAGGGTAGATATGGTACCTGATGGTAAGTGGCCACCGCCGTATGGATATCTGTAATCAACCCCAGATAAGATCACAGTCCTACCTGAGGTCGACCACATGTTGCTACCACGAGGATTAAGTTGGAACGCCTCGAATAAGTACGGGTAATCTGATGTATTTGGGCGTAAGTCGTCACTTCTATAATACTTTTATAATACAATATATATATAAAACATACGTAAGTGTGTCGATTTGCATTCCATTGGCAATTACTATTTACAACGCGCGTCAAATGCGTTAAATATTTTTATTTACGTACTAGCATACCTATAGTTGGCGTCAGTCTAAATCAACTTAAGATAATCTATATATTAATACGTGAAGCAGTGACAGCCTAATGGTTGAAACTTGGCCTCTCAATCGAGGGGTCCGAGGTTCAAATCCCGGGCACGCACCTCTGATTTATGTGCGTATTAGAAATTAATTATCACTTGCTTTACGGTGAAGGAAAACTTTGTGAGGAAACGTGCACATATGCTGTTCTTAAAAAAAAATCTCAAAGATGTGTGAAGTCTACCAATTCGCATTTGGCCAGCGCGGTGGACTAAGGCCTACATCCCTCTCACTGAGAGGAGACCCGTGCCCAGCAGTGGGACAATAACGGGTTGATGATGATGACGCATGTTTTTCGCTACAACAGTTATTATTAGTGTCCGACCGAAGCCTCGGCTTCGGCTTCGGTCACCATCGGCCAGAACATAACAAACACAAAACAAAAAATAAAATTAAAGTGTCTGTTTGTGATTTCAAAATAACATTTTTTTACTTAAGGCATATGAAAGTATACACGATATCTTTAACGAAAATGCAATAGTGTTTTTTGTCTGTCGGTCTGTTTGGTTGGGGTAATCTAAACGGCTAGACCTATTTTGACGGGACTATCAATGAAGATAGCTGAAAGTCTTAGGCGTAACATAGGCTACGTTAATTTTGGAAAAGAGTAGAAGAGGCCCTCTCGCAGGAGAGCGCGATTTCAGTTCTCTTTAAATATGTATTCCTTTTTACTTTTTAAACGCGGGTGAAACCGCGGGGATCAGCTACAGTAATATACCTCCTCAGTGATGGTGTTCCAATCCTCTTCACTCAGACCAATCTTCAGTTCTTGCACATCTCCATCTATTGGTATTATCTTCTGCCTGTAATTTGGTTGCTGTTTCGTCAAGGAATTATATATCTGGAAAAAAAAAACTCAACCGTGTGATCTATACAATAAAAAAATTAAGTGTCTGTTTGTCATTTAAAAATAACAAATATTTATTAAGTGTATATGAAAGTATACACGGTACCTATAACATAACTCGTAAAAGCAATTTTGTCTGTCTGTTTGGCTGAGGTAATCTTCTAAACGTCTGGGCCGATTTTGAAGGGACTTTCACTGGAAGATAGCTGAAGATCTAAAGCGTAACATATTCTACTTTATTTTCTGAAATAGCACTAGCACGCCACGCACCACCACCTCGTGAGAGAGCGGGATGTCAGTTATGTTTAATTTATAAATGCGAAAGTCCGTTTATTTGTTTGTTTGTTTGTTTGTTTGTTTGTTTGTAACGTCTTCACGCTTTAACTAACTAAACCGATCGTTAAGAAATTTTGCACACACATTGTCGGGGGTCTGGAAAAGGACATAGGGTACCTTTTATCCCGAAAAGTGATACTACTTCCGCGGGATAGAAAAGTTACTTTTATACCTACAATGTACCTACTTTTATACCTACAGCCTCATTGAGTGAATGAGCGAAGCTGCGGGTTAATACTAGTATGGTATAACCAGTGCATATAGTTCGACCATGAAAGCAATTCTTGCGTTACGAATGCAGTGTAGATATATGCTGGATGTCCTACATTTATGATGAAAATCTCAGTCATCAAGGATCGCAACCATTAACTCATCTGTGAAGTTCATGTGCGACAGTAACCATTTTTAATCACGTACATAGACTACATGTTACTTTGCCATTTAAATGTTACAAAACGAATATACCTATTACCTATCTACATACGTAATACGTAGGTAGCTATTCGTACCAACTTGAATCTTTTAACTATTTCGCAAGTATACAATATTCTTCCACACTTATAAGCGTTAACTTACGCTTACGCTTATGTTATTAATAATTGTAAATAATTTATACTTTTTATTGCTACGTAAAAAACTTACATTTTTATCATCAATTAATAGTATGTAACATAAAATTGCATTTTTCCTCTTAATAATGGAATAATCCGAAATTCTAGTACCCGTACACACAATCAAATACCTACCTACCGTCAAAATAATTTTCAGTTTATTTTCTTGATATTTTAGATTATTTTAAAATAAACTTAACCATGTCGATAGCGAGTAACGAACCACCAAATTAACCGAATGAAATTACCGGTCGTTTAGTCCAAGTCTTTGTAATAACCGTTTAAGCATCAAGATTACTTGCGTATAGACAGGGCTAAGGTGGTGTGGATTAGTGATGTTGTGTATATGAACTTTCAGATCTGGATATGTGAAATAAAGTAGGTACCTACCGGGTTTCAGATACGGTTATGAATATGGAATTATTTCGGACTGTCCGATGGTCTTGGTTACGACTATAAGATTTTAAAGTACCTATAGAAAAAGAAAAATATATATTATGTACTATTAATTAAGTACGGAATTTATAATTAAGGTACGCGCGTGGTTAGGTACTGTATCGGCTGTAACCAAAGGTTAATTCTTGTCATTATGTGTCTTGAACTCCGCTTCTATCCAAAATTATTCGAAACTTTTATATCGGATACAGTTATAGTTTCGGATTTTTTTAGGATATCCGATAAGTTCGGTTACGGTTGTGGTGTAACATCCCTGGTGTAGCCGTAGAAGACCCAATTTATCGGCGCTACTAAATCATTGGACAAAAGCGCCGCCGATCTAAATCGATTTGTCCAAATTATGAGAGCGGCTGTCGGATAATTCGCCCAAAGGTGCCCGCTGCTCCCGATATCCTGTTTAAATATTGACCCAAAGAAAAAACAAAATGGTTTTAGCAACATTGGTTTGGTTTTTTATAATACTTCTATAGATTTATTATGAGTGATATATGGATATTTGCACACGCTTAGGTTTTCATACAAATAGGTTAATAAGGAAAGGAATTTAACAAAGTTGTTATTAATAGGAGAAGGCGGAATATTTTAACTTGAACTCATTTTTGTTTGATGAAGTTAACAGTGATACTTACATACTACATATGTTTACGACATCATGGTCGATATACAAAGTAAATGGTTATACATCTAATTGATTAAGTTTTATAAATCTAGTCGAGAGGTACAGCTCGGTCAATTAAAGTGGAATTTAAACGACAAAGATCAAAGCTAAATAATACAAATGAAAAAAACCCAAAATGAATACTTAGTTAAATATATCTAACATTATCCTAAACGGAAATTTTTAGGCAAGGTGGCTAGGGCAACAGCCGGAATGACTGGCACTAATGATTCGGGGTAGATTAACAATTTCATCAAAAAACACGGCATACTCCGTTACGACAGGCGCGCCATCTGTCGGGCTCGTGAAACACACGCCGTGTTCACTGGGCAATGTCGAGGGTATGTCAAAACATTGGGCAAATGATCTTTAGAGGTCTTCGCCCTTGTCCACTAGTAGCAAAAAATATTAATTAGGCGGCCGTATACATTTTTTGAATTCCCTTGCGCATGAATTGTTTTAAGGCACATGAACTTATCTTTTTTTATTAAAGTCGATGAACTGTTCTAGGTACTTAACATATACTTGCCCATATGAAATGATAATTATTAATATCTACTTTTATTTATTTAAATAATTAAAGCAGTGTAGACCAATCAGGTGGGCTTGACTACCTGATATCTATATACCTAATCCGCAATTGAGCATAGCAGCAGGCTGGACAAAATCCCGTCTCAGACTGAGAGAAGCGCACGTACCCCAGTGTGAGACAAAAATACGTTGATAAAAATAACTTTTATAGACCTAGATTGCCAGTCTTGCCATATTTTTCAACCCCATATAATGAGAGGTCCTAAAACAACCCTAAAACTATGACGTGATTCTAATTGAAGTAAAATTCGAATTATTAACCTATTAGAACAGCTTTAGCCCTTCAGGTTACAAAACAAAAGTGCATTCAAAAAGATATAGAAATAGGTGTTTCGCATTGGATAGTTAAGTAAAGAACCTTTCTTTACTTTCTATAAAACAAAAATAAAAAAATAAAAAATTATATTTTTATCGCGCATCAATATAATTTATTTGTTTAATACCTACTAATGCATAGTTTCTACGTCAGATTGTGATCTCAGTGGCTATAACATTATGAAATCAGGTGTAAATCAAATAGCGATAGATTAGTCACTGGGGTACATGACCTCAATACTTAATTATAATAAAAGGTGTACAGTACATATTACTTTAATACATTACTGTAATAATGTAATACTGTAAATTACAAAACAAAGTATTGAACAATACCTACCCAGGTAGGTATAACTGGATGCCCACAGATTATAGATAGAATCGAATTTAAAATAATTATACGAGCTATAAGATTTTTGAGTAAAACACTTAAATTGTAAATTGTTAAATGTATTAGGTAATTTTCCAAATTACCACTTACAAAAAGACAGTTTTAAAAACGTGTTAAAACTGTTTCCCCGTTGTTCTATGAAAGAGTTCGTATCTATAAGCTTATTTTACGTACACCACACTACTTTTAATTTTATCAATAAAAACTACACTATAATCGAATTTATAGCTATAATAAGAGATCACTTCCCGAGTTATTTATAATCCGCAACTTTTCGGGACATCCCAACAGTTTCTTCATTCTGACATAAGGTCATTAACAGAGCCACCTCGCCAAATGACGGCATAATGACTTTGGAATTGTGTTAACGCCATTTGTGAATAAATATTGGGCGAATTACGAACCTCCTGGCGCCCACCTGCTATTGTTGCTAATAGTTAAGCGCATGTTGACTGATTGGTGGTGACACCATGTTGACTGCATTTAGAAACACTTTCCTAATTTTAAAATGTCTCGTCAGGTTTTTTTGTAGTATAATACTTTAAAATATTAGGCAATATTATTGTATTACCTATTACCACAGCATTGAAATTAAATACGTCGATGGCACCATTTTTTAAAATTTATATTACATAATGCAAATTACAAAAGGGTATTAATTTATGAAGTTACTTTCTGTACTATTGAACGTCTTTGAAATAATTCAAATACTGTGAATAAGGTAATTATTTAAATATTTTTGTAACATTTCAGGTAAAAGCAATAAATAATAATTAATGGAATTTAATACATAACTAAATACATTATGTCGTTGTGATTTTAATTCTAGGTCATTCATGACTCAACAACATAAGTTTCCCAACTTTTTACGTTAACATGTCTACCCTACTGCTAGGATTCGTTGAGAATTTCACCCTTATTAACAATGCGTGAAACCACAGATAAAATACCGACACCATCTGTTTCTATTCGTATACACGAGAAAGTTTTTAACATGCTTAATTTATCTGAGTTTAGCAAGTTTTTTAATGAAACAGTCACATTTTATACAACGCCTGCAATTATGTCTGGTCGTATTTAAAATATCTAGGATTTGTACTTCTTAATTGTGCATGACGGAGCTGATGCTGCCTTTAGAAGCTATTATAACAAAAACATCTTATTTAGATACCGGGGAACTCAGTATCTTTATTATCACATAATTTTACATTTTAAAGAGATTAGGTATCGTCATCTTTAAATAATTATGACTTATAAAGGTATTTATAATATGTAACAACACCATTTTCCCTGAAAGTATAACCCAACACCTGAAACGGATTAAAACTAGTAAAAGCCTTTATAGCCTTAAAACATATGGCCAACAGGTGTTTGGACTTTTGGACCAATATCCATAAAACAGTAACAATGAATTACAACAAACAAATAATCTTTCAACATTATTATTAGGCCCTACAATTGCACCTTATTGTTATTAGGCCCTACATTGTTTTCGGTTTCTTATCTGAAAGCAACACCTGTAACGGCTTAAGAAGTTAAGAACTGTAAAGATCTTGGACATATGGCAAGCAGATGTTGGTCAACATTGCTTAAACAATATCAATGAAATCTATTTTATATGCCGCCTGGATAGTCACTATTTCATTTCTATTACATTTGTTTAAATAACCAGGATTGATGTTTAACTACACTTATTTATTATATTTATTACAATTATTATGTACAGAATTGTGTGTAAATTTTATCTTTCTTCGCGTTCAATGTTTATTAATAGGGCAACGTCAACTAAAAATCGATACAGTTGTTAGAAATCTTATCTTTTTATAAAGACAGACTGACAAGTGTAAAAACGAGCATTAGTAATTAATAAAAATAAACAAGCATAATAATATGAGCTAAGGTGGCGGTTATATTCATTTCGCACTATTAATAACTCATGAATTAGATTTATTTTCTTAGACATTGGTATATTTACCGAACCTACCTAACTACCTAAAATATTACATCTACGTAGATACACTAAGATATACTGATATTGTATGTGTGCTATGACCAAGAGGTGCTCTGCCCAATATCCCTTAGACAATATAAATAAACATCGTGAATAGAAACAGAGAATTCGCATGTGTACATCATTTATTTTCTACTATTGTTCCATTATAGACGTTGAGTAAGACGCCAACGTTCCCAGGGATTTTCTTACTTAACGTATGTAGATGTGAGCGTTCATCAGACAAGTCTATCGATTCATTATGTGTATAGAGTATGTTATATGATGTTATTGTGTAATAGAAGTAGCAAATGTTAATGGTGGTAGAATCCTTGCTTATTTAAATCCGGGGAACCGCTTGCCGCACCTACCATTTCTTAATAACGCAGTTATAAACGCTGTGTTCTGTACAAATTATGGTATGGAAGGGAGAAATACATACAAAATACTGCAACCTATATTGAGCAGTGATCAGTGATAGCCTAATGGTTGAAACAATTGGGAGGTCCGAAGTTCGTACCCCAGGCATGCACCTCTGATTCATGTGCGTATCAGAGATATTACAGATTAATTATCACTTGTTTTAACAGTGGGAGAAAACATCATGAGGAAACCTGCACACTTGAGAGATCCTAAAAGTTCTCAAAGGTGTGTGAAGTCTACCAATTCGCACTTGGTCAGCGCGCTGGACTAAGGCCTAACTCCCTCTTACGGTGAGGGGAGATCCGTGCCCAGCACCCGTGGGACGATAATGGGTTGACGACGACTGCAACCTAATCTTTCAAAGATAGCCGCAAGTCACTTTAAGCCAACATCAGGTGGACTGGATGTTAAGTTGCAACTTTTAAATTATAAACAAACGCAAAAATGATGCAATGATCACTTCAGTTATGAACATTTTTATTAAACTTAACAACACAGACAAGAACAAGTAGGCCAATTTAATCCTAACTCCTAACTGGTCGTAGGCGTATGCATTGCTACCAGTATTTTTTTCTAAGATAGCAAGATAAGATACAAATCTCTTCTTCTTATAAATAACATTTTTGTAAGTAGCAAAATGCAGTTCAACTGATGGTAGGTAAGGCAATCGTCCCGTCTACCTACTTGTAAGTCGTCCGATTGGATGAAGTTAATCTCTCTCTAAAGTTATTCATATAAAAGTATTTTTAACTTAATTTTCATCTTGTTATGATTTTACATTTCTACCTATCTTCAAACTAAGGCTTAATTTAATCTGTGCTAATAGCGGTGTCACCGCGGTCAACCAAAAAAAATCACTGTGAATTAAATTGGATTGATAAATAAAAGCAGAAAAAAACTATATTATTTCGATTTCATAGATATTTTAACAGTTTAACAGTTAGCCATACATGGCCTACAATTAAAAAAAACTCAATACCTATTACACTTAGTATAGCTTAGTATACATACGAGTAGATAATACCTACTTTATCTAAAAATGTAATAGGCACCTAGTATGTAGGTATACTTATTGAATAGGTAGGTACTCTCTACAACATAGGGTAAATAACAAAACAATTCCGAGTACTGAAATCAAAGAATACATTTTTTTACCCTAAGAAATGTCGGAAGTATAGGAAACGGAACTTCCCTCTCAAATAAAACCATAGAATTCAACCACCACTCCCGACCGGCAAAAAAACTCGGTGCGTTCGACCGCACGAAACTAAACTCGACGATCGTCCCCCTGACCGACGAACTCACGAAACAAACGAACTAAACAACTCAGTCTGCTCCAAGCGATCGAAGGGGTAGCGCGTGTCGCTCCCGTTCATATTGTTGATCACGATATCGTCTTTACGTTCGAATTTCAAATAAAAGTTGTATTTTTCAACAATAAATAAACTCATCTACCTCATTTAATTGAACAAATAGTGACTTTTAAGTGCAGTGAACTTAGTTTTACGTATTTTTATAAAAGTTTTCAAGTTATTTACTCCTGCGACTTCTAAATCGGAAATCATGGGTACGTGTATTATTACCTTTTTAATTACTATTTTCAATATTTCCTTATATTTTTGTAATGAATCATTTTTATTTATACGCTTTTTAATTCATATTATACGCAATTTCTCTTTTTGTTTATAATATACCGACGATATCTATGATAATGAAAGGTTAAAAATATTTACTGTTGCTAAAACAAATGCAATATTTTATATTGAGCCTTTTAGTTTAAAATAGTCTTAATATTTTAAAATAGGTGAATAAATAGCCAAAATTTTATTTATGCGTAGAAGACAAAATATTTTTTTTTCTTGTTTATATTTGACATGAGTAACTTTATAGGACAACAAATGTGTCTTGATACTTTATGCACTTTATTTAATTATTTCATGTAGTTCGATTGCAATTGTTATACTTATGAATATTAAAAACATTAATTATTTTAACGTGACAATTTATACATAAAGCTAGTATGTTTAAGCTTGTATTTTGTAACGAAATAATTTTAGATAAAAAATTAAAATAAGGTTACCATTTGAATTTTTGTTATATATGTATTTCATTGTATTTATGATTGCTATTTATATATGTGTACCGTTGTAGTTAATTTTAGCTTATAAGACGATTTGTACCTACTACAATAAAAAATCCGTAAAATATAGTTATTTATACATATTTTTGCGCTATGACGCGCATACAGTTAATCTTCTGCTAATGATGTTCTAATCTGTAAATAAAATTAGGTCATCGTCTCCAAAAAGAACATAAGTGTTACTTGACAATTGAGTTGCGGTTTAAGGGCTTAGACTCTTCTACCCCAAAAGCTAAAATACACAAACACAGTGCTCAAACATTGCTTTTATGTAGCAAAAGTTACTTTTGTAATTGAATTAACTATACAGGGTACCTACATATACTGAGTTAGACACAATGAGTTTTACTCCCAAAATAAGCATCCCTGACAAAATAAATTAGATAAATACAAAAAAAAAATCTAAGACAAACAACAAACAAATTAAATTAGCTCTCATGGAAGTATAGCAAGAACGGAAAACTAAACTTAATTAAAGCTAAAACTTAATTATCGAATAAATTATCACATCTCTAGTTAAATATTAAAGCTGGTTAACTTCATTCTGGGAAACTATATAATTTCTATCATTTCCGAGAGTGGAGTTAGCCAAGTTTGATATTTAACTACAGATATAATTGTGAGAGTAACGAATGCTTTTATGATTTTAAAAGTTGTGCAAATACCGCAGATTTGAATGGTATAGATATTAATATCATAAATTTGCTAATAAATGAATTGTAGATACCTATATAATTAACTTAGGGTTTAATATTACAACTAAACATAAACATTAAGTAGGTAGGTAATTCAATGGTAATTAAATGGAAAGACCCTTGCCAGCTACTGCTGCCATAATATCATCTCTTCCAATTTGTTTTTATTGCTTTATTTTAACTCAAATAATTTTAATCAGTGGTAGGTACATAGTAAGTTTTAGATATATTTAACAACATCCAGAATTGCTTGAATTGAAAACTATGTAAGTATATAATTTTTATAATTTATAAATAACATATCTATTGATTGTTCAACGTACGATCATAAAGTAGTTTTAAATCCCCGTTCTACCATGTCCAAGCTGAATCCCTAAACTGTCCGAAAATATTTGAAAAAACCTTAACGTCTTCAACTTCTGTGTCAGTTGTAATCGCAGTGACGGATTCATGAAATCGATTGAGAAGCCTTCGGTTCGATATCGACACAAAATAGATAATTCTTTTCACCTAAAATCACGAGCGTACATAATCGCCTGGGAAACCCAGCCTGATTTATGCTCCATTTTTTATGTGGATCAACCGCTACCAACTTCACGGTACGACACTATTGATATGAATCTCACTAACTATCGGAATTTAACGCAAACGAGACCAATTACATGCTCGATCTCACCATGTTTTAAGTTAACTAAGCAATTTGCTCAAGTTATGTTAATCAACAGTGTGCTGGTAATGTTACAAAGTTAAAATCAAGCAAAATTGATTGGATAAAATTTCTCAAATTTTCCTTTTTATACCAATTTACTCATTTTATATGTGTAATCTTATTGACATATTAGCCAGACTTATAGGAGTTGAAGGTTACCTGCTCAAACATGTCAAGACAAGCACTAGCGCGTGCCACCGGCATTTTTATCAGACCTGACTAATAAATTTTATGATTCAATAAGTAAAATAATTTGCTTTATCTCTCTTATATGGAATGAAATTTAAAAACATCGGAATTATCTCATTAACATGTCTAATACCTATTAGACCAATCTTATATAGAGGAGCATGTTTAATATTTCTTTAAAATCTATATTCGAATTCCGCAATTCATTTGCTTCCCGCTTGCAAAACGTATGGCGTACTTTCACGGCATCGTAATAATGCAAAGAGACTTGAAGAGATTAGAACATAATGGTGCGGAGGTGGGCGCGTGGGAACGCTCCCAGCGTTCACGTGCCCAACACATCATTCCATTGCACCAAATCTAACATTAATATGCTAGATTTAGATAAACCTTCGCTGACAACATTTAACTTGGAAAAGTTACCATTTTATAGCGAAAGCGGAGATGTGGAAAGTATAAAGTAATTTTACTGTGTTAAAGAAATCTAGACCCTGCCAATCAAACTTCCTAAAATAAATGCTTCATCGATGACCAATAAGAAAAATGTTAATATCATATCCTGTAGGCTACGCGGCTTTAATCAGTCTTGGGACTTTGATGTCTTATTTACAACAAGCATTAACAAAAAATTAAAGGATACGATTGAATTGAGGCCATTGTGAATATAATAGATTAATCATGAATAATAATGTAATGTATTGAAATGTGTGGTGCGTCGCGTAGGCTCGCTCGTTTGACGGGCAATGGCAATAGTGCCTAGTTAGTGGTTCCGGATACGTATCGGACGTGTCGGATGTCGACGTGAGTCACGCGGCGCCCACGTCGACCCACCGCGCCCACCGGCGCCCACTGGCGCTCGCAGGTTAACTACGAAAAGTCAGTACGTTTTCATAGTTAAACGGATTACAACAATATATGAAAATCAATATTAGAAGATGAAATTACATTTCTTCAGAATATTGTTTTAGTAAAAGATTTATTTGTGCATAAAGAGAACTAATCCTTATTTCGAATAATGAAAAAATTACAAACAAAACAGTAAACGATCATAATTTTAAAAATTATATCTGACCCAGAATTAGAATAACTATAACAAAAACATGGATGAAATTATTCGTTCTCGTTCAAAATAAACATACTAAAAGTTCCTACTTATTTTTCTTTACTTAATTTATATTTCATCAGTCCCTAATTTCAAAAATAAAACCGAGTAACTAGGTTGTAAGGTCTTGCATTATTAATTCCATTTCTATTGTATGTTTTATTTATTTTTACAGCCCTAAGATAAATAAGCATTGTAAAACATTATTATATTCTGTCAAACTCTTTAAGATCGAAACTGCGTAATCCTACTATACCTACATACTACACTTGCGAAGGTCAAATGCCCTACAGACAGATTAATTTATATTATTTTTATAACATCCTTTTTTTTGCTAAAAGGATTAAAATTGACATGTCTTTTTACGTTTCCGTTATCAACACATACCTATTTAAACAACAAGTTATGTCCGCAGTAAATAGATATACCTATAATTGTTTAATTTATTTGTATACCTACCAATTTTATCTGACCCTTGTTTATATTAATTAGGTAGGTAAGTACCTACAAATTTCGTAGTGAATGTAGTTAATTATATTTCGGGGCTTCATTGATAGGATATGATTTAAAAAATAAAAATATCTAAGTTTACTTGACTAACACTTACAATTTAATCTTAAGAAAAAAAATATTTGAAAACTTTTCAATTTTGAAATGTTTACTGTAATTATCAAGACTAAAAAATTAACTCTTTTCAACTGACTTCGACAAAAGAGGGTCTATGTTGTCAGTCGACCTGTCGAAGTCCCTATTTCTTCAGGGCTTTAGGCACGGACCCCGTGTACCCTTCTCCTAAAGACAGAACTATCTAGCAACGACTAGCAGCATTGCTCCGCGATTCTACGTCTCGTTTGTCGACACTTGTCGGTTGTCGGCTTGTCGCACGCGTCGCTTTCTAAATAAGTCGCGGATATCGGCGCCAGTTTTAGCGAAGTCTGCGGCGCGTCTAGGCTATTTGGGTTTTGGCATTGGACAGTTCGTATCTCGTGGGAATCCGAGTTGAACGACTGGGGAGACAATGCGGTGTTCGGTGGTAGGGCTGTCACTCGTCCATACTGTCATATTTGTACTACTTAGGGTAGTATTCGTAGTTCCCGTTGCTACTGTGAATATTGTATTGATGTTTTATTTTAGTCAATCGAACTATATAATATAAACTAATAATTGTGATGTAAATTTTAGTACGAAATATAGGTAACTTAAAAAATGGTTGTTTGAAATTACGATTTGGCGAAAAATAAAATATGACCTATAGGAATTTTTCCTAAAGTCTATTTTTAATTTATATCAAAAATCTGTGGCAACCCTGTCTAGTGGCATTGCGGCTCACGTAGGGATGGGTTACGTTGATATAAACGAAGATACGTATTACCTACGTATTATTTGGTATTATGATTTGTACGTGTACCTAATGGAAACGGTAAAGGGGCATTAGGTTATGTGTGCGTTATCAACGCCGCAATGTGATTTTTTTACAAAGAAAAACAAAATTGTTGCTATTGGATTTTTATTGCTTGGCATCTTATTGTTCCCCGTTAGCAACGCCAACTCAGGCCAACTGCCTCTCTCCTAGAATAGCAAAAAGCCAAAGGCCCTTAGTGACGATACCTTCAAAGCGACGTAGGCGCAACTCGATTGGAGGTTGTAACAACGCTTCGAATAGGATGGCTCTATAACAATCATCTGATATGCAGAGATCCGACCCAGTAACACCTATCCGAAAATTCACGGAATGACAGAAAATACTCCAGACCTCCAATCATTAAACGGCGAACAATTCCAGCAATGGGTCATTGACCTGATCTATCTAAATTATAAGATAAAAACACATTTTCATATTAAATAAAAATGTCAAAACTAATTTGGATTTACATGACATCACATCGAATGATTTATTGGCAATTACAATATTTGGCATTTACAAGATTATTCGTTGGTGTTTAAGTATAATGTTTTCTTGAAAATGGTGTCTACTCTACTAGAGCAGTCGTTCACCGCGCCACCCACTGCAGCCGCCTCTCACTCTGCCCACAGTCCTGCCATAACACCACACATTACATCACTAATTCATTACTAGTTTCAAGATTGTCTTCTCATATATTTAATTGACGGCCACAAAATAAACAACCTTTGCCATGTTGAAGTCTTAATTATGTATATCGTATAATTTAATAGCGAATGATTATTTCGATTCATGTCGGTTGTTTTTCTTATATCGATAAATGTTCCGTGTTAGATCTTCGAATAGTCAAACATAGCAAACTATCATTCATTCTGCCAGATGTTAAGTGGCCACTGCTACTCCAGAAGCAGGATCAATCCTACCTAAGATCGACCACAGATTCGTGCTCGCTACCCCTGAGGACTTAGAACACCTTCCATTAGTATGCCGCTCTTACAACTGATCTGGATTGAATTTGTGTGTTTTCTATGCATCCTTAACATCCACATGGATAAGGTAATAAATCTTTCATGATTATGAACAACAGAATAAGTAGTTCTCTATTATATCATACCGACATCTATTTTCTCCGACTTTCTAGTATTTTATCACATCGTGTTTAAATACTTAAAAATAACTAGAAAACTGATGTTAGGGTGGCGTCGGGGTCGATAGGCATTGGACACGAGCCAACCGCGCCGCCGCGATTTCGCGACACATAAATCCACTGGCGGCACTAACTTGTAAATATAATTCCAATTAAAACACTAACCTATAAAGAGGCTGTTAACGCGATATATAGGCACATAAACTCCCAACTGTTGGTGATTTGATGTTCCAACGAAAAGAATAGAGAAAGAGGCGATATTCTCGTTCATAGATAGTAACGTTCGCGTTGCTGCATTTGTTTTAATAGGTGATAATGATGTGAACATTTGTATACTTAAATGGTTTACTAAGGTTTCAGGGAACAACGCATCTGGTCAGTGCCACATAAAACTCCTACTTAAATTTTATTTAAAAATGACAATTAACTTTACTATGCCTTAGTGTGTGTTTAAATAAACTGACCAGTATATCGATAACAGTGGGGTGTTTTCGGAGGGTGGCAAAAGCATCAAACCAGACATTCGCCGCGATTACTAACGCTACGCGACACTAATTCCTACTTGGCTATTATGCGACATAATCATATAGGTACTTTGATAAGATATAAAATATAGGTACATAATTACTAGGTAGGTATATATGTTTTTAAAGAAAATGGATTATGAATTATTTAGGATGGCTTTCAAGGTCGCAGGAATAATACAATAACTCATGATACCCAGTAACCCATCTCATCCATTCTCTGATTTAAGTTGCGCTTATAAGACATTAAAAGTACCAAACGCATACCGGGCCAGGCAATTTCTATTGACGTTACGTTACCGCCCAGACACGGGCCGTAGGTATTCGTTTAAATATAGTCATATTTTCCTGTATCATAGGAAAATATGACTGTCTGCCAGGATACGTTCGATGTCTGTAGGATGTAACGAAATCATTATTCTACACTCAAATGTACTTTTTGTCGTTTATTTCCTTGAATTGCGCAATTTATATCAGCTAACGTCTGCTAGATTTCCTTGGCGAGGTTAGTTGGTCTAATTGAATTTACTTTAAGCAGCTGGCTAACGGAGGTGTGGTGTTGGTATTAGGGGTGGGATTGGGGGTCGATAACTAGGCATTGGAAACGAGCCAGCCGACGGCGCCGCGGCCACCGATTCGCCGAAACGTCTACTACCACTACAACTAAAGTTGTTATTCTACTTAATACCATCTAATGATTATATAATTCTTATTTTTTAGAGATTAGAACAGTATCATATTATGGAAATTTATTTCGTCGTATTATAAACTTTAGAGATTTAACTGCTTCTTCATTTATAATTACGAAAAGTGTTAACCACGTTGCGTAGTAGTGGTAGGTATTGACGTTTATGTACTTTGAAAAAAATATTTTGGTTTTATTACAACAACCAAAGTGGAAAAGTTGACAGGAGGTTAGGTAATTGACCAACAATATCTAATAATCGCAGTTACGCCACTTAAGTTACCTACGTAGGTAAAGAACATTGAACAAAAATAAACTAATATGATCTATATATGAGCCAAGATCAATGCATATAAGTAAATTAAATTAAACCATCCAATTTACCTTGGACCTAACATTGAGGCCTATGACGTCAACACAATTATGTAACACCGATAGAGCTAACCATTTGAGGTAAGCACTTGGCCTAATAATTATGCAGTCACATCAATCTTTAGCTACTTGATAGATGGTCAAAACAGTTGATTACCAACCCTCACGTGGTAAATACCATGAATTTATTATTCATGCTATAATTTGGGTGGACAACATGTGTACAATGCTTAAAGGCTTAAACGGAGAGTCTTCACTACTAGTTCAATAGTCAGTAGCGAAGACTCCGTGGTGTGGGTACACTGAAAACACCGAAGAGCAAATTCAAAAACACTCAAATGTAAAATGTATCTTGGACACCTTCCTGATCGAACCTTAGGTAGGTAATTAGGTACGTAAGTAAATAGTAAACCGACGTTGTGGCTATTGATTGACTTGCGGTTTAATCCTTCACCATCAATCATATTTTGTTTTATAATAGGTATGAAGTATAAATTGTTCATATGAAAATCTGTTTAGGTTTTGGTGTAATTCTACAAACCTGAAAATACAGGCACGAATACTAGTTAACCCGACAAGGCCGTCCGGCCGCACGCGATGTTGTCTGTCCTTCTATCATACTAATCAGTTAAAAGTTTATTTGTTTTATGTACAAGATAATCACTAAGTACTGGATCGGATCCAACATTTTTTTTTCATTATTTGCATATTACTCGACTAGGTTTTGTTGTCAATAGTTTTAGGAGATTAGATTTTTTGAATTTTCATCTTCAATCCCGCGAAAAAGTTTGTGTGTGGAATGTGAATACACATGATTAAATAAATTCATATCGATCGGACTAGTAATATTATTTAATAGGTCAACTTTTCCGACTCCAAATACAGGGCAATGCAATACGAAACTTGTAATAAATCAAATAGTACGCGACACGCACATGCATCACGAAAATTGTTAACTTGAATGTAATATAATGTTGCTTATGCCATTCCTGACTATGACTTTTTAGTTGATATTAAGCTCATTAGAATTTTGTTTCGTTTTAAAAAGGAATTTAACAAATTCCTAGTCTAGATCATTTTCACTGTTTTACTTTATCACTTTACTACGTACTGCTTCGTAAGAACAGCACAAGGAACTCCACAACTTAGAATTATTGTAACTGTTTTTTTACACGAATTAATTTGTAATGTTAATCTAATTGTTCCAGATGAGTGGCAAGCGAACACGCAGCTATAGATGCGCGGTGCACCAACGAGACCGCGAGATCAGCTCCGAGAACGACTTCCATCTGCTGCTCGAGGACCCCACGTTCTTCGCCAGGTTAATATGACCTTACTAAATTATGTAACTGGATTTATCTGTTTCTCCACGCTAGGACTCTGGTGCGTCATAAAGACAAATCATTAACCATCCAGACTTACCTACATAAAATTGTCTCTAATCTGTTAGAACACCTTATTAAAATACCTTCAGAAGGTGGTAGAACTCTATGTAGTTCCACTCCGGCGGCACCACTGCCAAACATGTTTCTGCCTTATAACAGCAGTGTTTAGCACTGCCGTGTTCGGGTCTGAAGGGTGTGGTAAGGGACACACAGGTACTTACCCTAGGCGTTCCTACTCGGTCCTCAGAGGTAGCAACGCATCTGTGGTCAACGTCAGGTAGGACCTTGATCTTATCTATAATAAAAATAAAACGCAGACAATATACACAAAATTTTGTAATGAAAACAGTGAAAGCGAATACAACAGTATTATGTACCGCGAGTTTCCTAACTCACCAGAGGACATTTAACCTCCCACGATACGTTGATTTGATAACCCGAGTAACTGGATTACCTAGTAACCTCCGTAGGTGGGGCGGCCCATTGGTGTAATCAGATCAGACACAGGCTAACACGTTATCGGAACACCCCAACTTTCGTGTAACTAACACACACTGGATCTAAAACTTATTTCGCTAAGTTTTAGCACTAGAGCTAACTTAGCACATGCCACTAATGTTATGTATATTTAAAAATATACATAATTATTTCTATTTTATTCAAATACTTAGTTTAGACAAACATTTCAATCTGATTTTAATAAGTAAAAAAATATTGTACCGTTTGCTAGGAAGGTACGTTTAAATTATATTTTTCATTTCATATTCTCTTTCGTATCTCGTCCCTTTCTAAAGTTCATAAGATCTATGCAAAAGTATGAATAAAACAAGACAGATTTTCTTTTTAAATGACCAAACTCAAAAAGTCAGCCCAGATTACACCGTGACCCGTACGTCACTCCGTAAACTCCCTTTACGATGTTTGATCCATAAAATTCCAGTGCCATGTAACCAAACACATTTACGACACAACATTTAATTTAACAAAATTATTAGTGTATTTATTCGTCCCCGATTCGACGGAATTAACTTTTGTATAGATTAACGTCGGGCGAAATACTTTTTATGTTCACTTGTCGTGTCACATTGACATATGGTGTGCTTTCAAACAATAAAATTGCTAATAAATTGCTTCAATAAACCGAATGCAAGAATAACGTGAAAGTAAGTTAAGCATTAGTTACGCACGTTTCTACGAGAAATAATCTTACACTTGGTACAGCACTGCTATGTAAAAATGTCTTTTAGTCATTCACTTTGGTGTTTTGTAACCTTACTGAACACAGTAAATTAATAGATCAGAGATAAATGGGATCCGATAAATCGAATGCACAATGCTTTTAGTCCAAAAATACAGGGACAGGAAAATGCATTTACAACGTTATCTATTTAAATTGTAACACTAATATCTTAGTCTGTACATAAAGCTAAAAAAAATCTCTCCCTTGATTAACTGATGTTATCAAAATAATTATTATCATTGGCTCATACAAAACTAAAACATAGCACAAAATAAGCTTGAAAACGACTGAACCGAATGCAACGAAACATTCGCCCAAAAGTTAAGGAGACTTATTTAAAAGGATATGACGTTTTCACCCTTATAATATTTCAAATTAATGCATAAAAATTGTAAAAAGCGTATGGAAGGAGATCAAACGAAAGTTTGGTAAGTTATCACAGTCAAACTATAAATCATTTTTGTTCACAGGATGGTTCACCTAGTGGCGATGGAGGTTCTCCCCGAGGAGCGAGAGCGCAAGTACTACCAGGAACGGTATACTTGCTGCCCCCCTCCACTCTTCATTATCTGTGTCACGCTACTAGAGGTAAGCATTTATCAGTTATTGCTTTTGAAATAACCCAGGAAATATATTTTGTATTCAATAGAAAGGACAGGACAAGACGCCTGAAGTTATGTTTTTGTAGTCCTTGGACATTTACAAAGTATGCCTTAGAAGAATGCCTACCATTAGATTTGAAAAAACTTTACGTTCTGAAAGAAGACACTTAAAACAGATTGGGACCTAAAAGTCCACCCTTAACCCAATAGATTCCTATAGTTCTGAAACTCAATGCATCACTTTCGTTTAAAGAAGATGACGTAGACTCATGTCTACGTTGACTTGATGGAGAAATAGCACTCACACCCAAAGAAATCACATACATAAAATTTAGCAACTCCCAAAGGAAGCAGATATGTTAGCAACTTGGTTTCTGGTGTAATGCCCATATCGTAATTTCGAGTCATGCATGTCATTACAGCATTACACAGCTTTGTATGCCGTTAGGGGACTAGAAAAGTCATGCATCACTTTCTACTCGCTTAATACCGCTGTTCGATCCCCGCTCTAGTTGCTTCGGTTAATTAAAAAGTGTAATTACGGATTTCACATCCGTGCAAACAAGCGGTTTACGTGAATCATAACAATAGTTGCGCGAGCGCGGTGCGCCCGTCACACATTGATTCACCGCAACGGGACGATTCCTGAGGTACCTATGTTCTATAGGTGCAATATTACACCTTTTAACGGTTTTCCGCAATGAATAATGTTAACCAAAACAATAGATTCATTAAATTCTTAAAATTTTAAAAGTGCGTAAGCGTTGTACTTGGTATAAGCCACGACCATGAAATTCCAGAAAGTAAAAACAATTTTCATACGATAAACCTGCATGGCTATCCTTTTTGGTTATATACCTACTCATCAAAAGGATACCCCTTGTTTTTCGTATTGTAGGTATGGTATTCACTGAATAGGTAGTCTTCCTAGTCTTATTTGTCTTTCCCTCTTAGCACACCCTTCAAACCAGAATACAGGAGGACTGTTTTAGCAGTCGTTTCAAACGCAGCTCATTAGAACCACGATAAGTTCTATCTACTACCTTCAAAGGTTACTCCAAGAGACAAGTATATAAGAGGCACATGTTAATATATTATGTTTTTATGACCAGTTGGGCGTGTTCGCGTGGTACGCGTGGGTGTCGGGCGGCGTGGCGGCGGCGGCGGGCCCGGTGCCGGTGGACTCGCCGCTCGTGTACCGGCCGGACCGCCGCCGCGAGCTCTGGCGGTTCCTCACGTACAGCGTGGTGCACGCCGGCTGGCTGCACCTCGCGTTCAACCTGCTCGTGCAACTGGCGGTGAGTGTTGTGAGCAACTCGTGCAACTTGCGGTGAAAAATACCGGAGGGAAATTTAAATTTTAGACTACGCGCCCCTTCCAAAACTACGACAGTATAACAAAGTACATATGTTCATAAATACTACGAAAAAAATAACACTTAACTCGCTTAGATGCACGAGCTTTTTTATGTTATGTTAAAAGGTAATTTAAGTTCATGAATATATTCATGTTATGTTATCACATACAAAAGTAATATACAGAAATATTATCCAAAATTGAATCAGAGGATAAAATTTACATAAATTATTAAAATCATAAAAAAACCTCAACATTTTAATAAAATCTCTTACTTAGTCTTTGTCACGGTATCTCATCTTCGGCGCTTATTAAACAAGACTCCCTAACAATGCAAAAGAAATGGGTTTACATTACCATTATTTAAACGTGCTGTTTATATTCCAGGTGGGTTTACCTCTAGAGATGGTGCACGGCGCGGCGCGTTGCGGCGCGGTGTACCTCGCGGGGGTGTTGGGCGGCTCGCTGGCCGCGTCCGTGCTGGACCCGGACGTGTGCCTCGCGGGCGCGTCGGGCGGCGTGTACGCGCTGCTCGCGGCGCACCTCGCCAACGCGCTGCTCAACTTCCACGCGATGCGGTACGGCGCGGTGCGGCTCGTCGCCGCGCTCGCGGTCGCCTCGTGCGACGTTGGCTTCGCTGTGCACGCTAGGTACACTAAGGTGGGTTGTGTTTTGTTTGTTTATAATTCAGATTTTATTGTATCAGCGTTGTCAACTCCGGGTTTTTGCTTCTAAATCAAAGCGATTTTAGAGTAAATAAGGTAATTTTAGGGGGATAAAATGCATACATGAAAATTTTCCTTAGCGTTACATAGACGACAATTGTAGAGACAAGAACTTTTTTGCCTTCATATTTTAGCTAATTTATTTCAACAAATTGTATATTTTAAGAAATTTAAAGGGCAAAGTTTTGAAATAAGTAGTTAGCAACACTGTCTCATGTGACGTCAGTCTAGGTAGATATATTAAGAAGGGTTGGCGATTAATCAGATTTTACGATGATGCATATTCATTTAAATAAGAGTATGATGAATCAATTGTTTTACCGGTGATGCGTGGTTGGATATTTTATAAAGATCATGTTTCGCCGAAGTACTGATACATTAAAAATATCTGCATATATTAAAGGATTAACTTAGATATTAGTTAACTATGTTAAACAGTATAGGTAGGTAACAATGTTTAAGCACAGGTGCACTAATTTATGATTAGGTATATGAGTTTCAGATAGCCTATTGGTAGAACTCATACCGTAAAAGATAGGTAGCAAGCCATTTTTTGCGCAGTCAAACCCTTCCGACTGTCATTCATACTATACATAAATTCTGACTCATCTAACATTCAGGATGTTATAAAATTAACGCGATTTAATGTAGCCAACCGTTGCCTAAAATTCCGACGATCATAAAGTTTGCGTACCTTCATAAAAGACACATGGAGTGTGCAAATCGATTTTATTAATAGTCAGTGGTGAAACTTTTCGGGATTCGACACCGATGACAAAATTACCACATTTAAGTAGGTATTTCTTTAAACTTAACAGTATTAAAGTTCAATGTTAGTTGTAAGAAAAGCACTAGGTACATTGTTCGCAGGGTCGCAGGGTTGCAGGTACATTTCTGACCAGCTTCAAGTAGTGGATTTGATTAAGATTGGAACTCCAATCCAAAAATATCCATGGCGAGCAATGGCCACTTACCATCAGGTGGACGGCATGCTAGTTTGCCTTTTCATGAAAATAAAACCAGCGATTTCCGCATCACTATTCTATTTCGATTAAACAAAACTCAAGAACTGCTTTATGATGAAAGCTAACAAGCGTTTTGATTGTTATAGAAATGACAAAAGCTAAGACGTGTTTTCGTTGTTGCAGGAAGCGCCGCCGGTGTCGTACGCGGCGCACGTGGCGGGCGCGCTGGCCGGCCTCACCATCGGGCTGCTGGTGCTGAAGCACGCGCAGCAGCGGCTGTGGGAGCGGCTGCTGTGGTGGGCGGCGCTCGGCGCGTACGCCGCGTGCACGCTGTTCGCGGTGCTCTACAACGTGTTCAGCGCGCCCGTCGACGAGCTGCACTACCTGCCGCCCGACCCGCCCCCGGACGCCGGCTTCTGATTGCACGCTGCGGAGTTACGTACGCTCGTTGAGGAGCATGGTTACGTGTGATGACGTCACAGTATAGTCACGTGGAGCTGTCGTGACGTCGCAACTTACCCCGTATTGGAAATGGATGAAACGGTCCATTGTGTTAAATGTAACATAATTTGATGTTATGTCACGTTGTGACGTCATGTTTGGATATGTACTTTGAAGTAATATCTTATTTATGTTTGTATAAATTCACTCAAGAAAGAACCTGTTTACTTGTAATTCCAAATTGTTATTGTACTCAGATTAATAACTGATATTTTAAAATTAATATCACAATGAAACGAGTACCTTAGTTCCCAATGTCACGTTATGTCATAAGTTGCGAGCCGTGCCCCTTAATGTACGACCTACTTTATGTATGTCCGACCGTACTCGGTGAGCGCCGGCGACTGTCCGCGTGTTCGCAACCGCTCGTTGATCGAGGAAGCTCGGGAGAAGAGTCACCGAACCATGTGACTGACTCACGACACTAGTCAATTTACCTTAGTGTGATACGCAATAAGTAGCATTATTGTTGCGGGAGGATTGTTTGCGCTCGTGTTTTACTGGTATGCCGGTTTAGTTGAATTAGGTAATAGTGAACCGTTTAGTTCTTGTTTGTCGATACCTCCCTTGTTTGTTGAATGGTTAATGATTCTATACGGTCGATGTCGACCGCCGCACCGTTTGTTTTCACGCAACCTCCTCGCGATACTTAATTGTTAAGTAGTCTTAATTGTATTTGTATAGGTGAACTATTTTTGTACCTATCTGCAAATCGTAATTTATAGGTTTAATGGCGTTACCGCAACACGAAATAATCGTTCCCGTGTGAACTGACTATCCATTAAATGCTGTGTTCGTTGATTACAGAATTTTATGCTAGAGTCGTTATTAATTTTTTAATACTGCATTTCCATTTGAAAACAGCATTTAGTTAAGTCAGCGTTGTTATGCCCAGGACACCAAAGATTAGAATAAATGAGTCCAAGCTGCAACATAGGAATACTATGTTTTCAAATGATACACTACATCGAAACTTGTTTGTAAAAAAATAGAATTATATCCAATTATTGCTCATTATTACGAAATGTCTCAATATTGATTTGTGAATGAGTGTTATTGCATATTTTGTGTGAATTGCTCAATCAAAAAGATTGTTAATCAGAAATGATTATGCTCAAGAGTGAGTTTTTGTTTTATGTGATCTATCTGTTAGAATTGTCTGTGCGTCGTTAACGGGGATTCGTCCATTATATCGTCTTTACCCGCCGGGTATCGATTCGATATTTTAGCAAAACATCACTCACTAGTGAATAGATCTATTATTATAATGTGCCTGATTCCTATTATTGTAAATTTGATTGTATACTTTTAATTCTAATCAAATAATGTCATGTACCGACTGAGTTTTTTTGTATAAATTATTGCAGAGTGTTTTCAATTAATTTATTTTAAAATTATTTTAAGTGTGAATCAATATAATATTATGTGATTATAATGAAGCAAATAAGAATGAATATGATTAAAAGTGATTGAAACTATTTTATGTTTTTTATTCTCAGTGACCAGATAAAAATAAAAGTTATTATGATAACAATGATTTATTATAGCACATAATCAACAATAACACCTCTTTTTGGTTTCACTACACAACATAAATTAATAAGACCATTATTTAAGGGTGCGTACAAATCTGACAGATACGATTCATATACGTGGCACGCCTGAATACATATAAATTCTCTGATTTGTTCAATGTAATGCTCAAACAGGTCGCGAACACGCATTTCAGTTCGCTTCTTAGTATCCCTCACTCTGAACGACTTTTAGAACTAGCGCAGTTCACGTGCATAAAAATCCACATTAAGTTCTCTTTTGCAAACAAGCAATGTCGCAGCGCATGAGTCAAATTTGTACGCACCTTAAGGCAAAATTATATGCAAAAAATACTTTTAAGTACTTCATTGCAAATGACTTAATACGTTATCTTTTCGTATAGAATAAAATACATTTCTTTTAAACATAACTATAAAGTATTATCAACGTAATGGCGTCCATTAAGTACAGACAGCAGCTGTAAAATGTTTTGATCATTTCATGAACTAAGGGAGCATAAAGTCACGCATCGTTATTGTTAAATAAATAAATGGTGCTCGAAATGAGATTTCGTATAGAGTTTACGAAAAAGTGTTATGAAGTTAGCAGTCTGTTATTTATAACAATTTTGATTTATTGTAATCTGTTAGCATCAACAATATATACACAACATATAAATCAACAATTTATAAAATTAACAAAAAAATGTCTTCTACTCTATAAATGATTTAAATTTTGCTTCACTTTTAGTCAACAGCCTTAAACTTTAAGACCATAAAACCATCCGTACAACTAAAAGTACGTCCTAAATAGTCCAACAGTGGCTCTGACCCAGAGAGGCGTATGTCTCTCTTGTAATTCACTGCTACACTCAGATGAATACTCATGAAGCTTCGAACATTCCTCATGCAATCTTTCCTGAAAAGAAACAAAGTTTTAAATATATAAATTCCTATCATTACATAGTGGGTATTCACGATACTCGGGTTTTATTTTTTATTGCCGATATTCTGAATGAGGGAGAAACCAGTGGTTAATACGTAAATGACAAACGGTGCAAAATCTAGTACGTAAAAATACAGTAAGTGGTGCTTGTCGTAAGAAAAAAGAAAACGAACTAGACGTAATTAATGTAGAGACCTTTATTAACCACTGGTGCATGTCAACGGTTACAGCCTACCACCACAACCACCAAGCAACTTTGAAACATAACCTATATTTGATACAATAAATTAATTAAAACAACACTATATTTGTACCTGTAAATCTGGTGATACTGTAAAAATAGCGGCCTGAGCTTCCAAGTCTCGTCGCACGGAGCGCTCCCCCAGGTTCGCGGACCCCACCAGCGTGGCCCACGGCACCCCACTGCCTGGCGGGTAATACCTACAACAATATACATCCTCTTTTATATTTTTAGATTAGTTTTCGTTTATATGAGCCTTAAAACAGCAAAGATTCTATTATGACGTGGCTTATCTTTAATTGAAAAAATTCCATTTAAAAGAATCCAGTTGATCACATTAAATATTTCATATTTTATGTATGTTTTACACTAAAGTATTCAATAAAGTCAAAAGTATACTTGGTATAAAAATTTCTCCTACTAATATTTTCACTAATGTAAAGTGTAAACTGTACTTTAAAGTATCGTTTGGTTGTAAAGTAAAATTGATATCTGCCGATTTAGATTTTTCAAATATCTGGTACACTACTAGTAATATTTATTGGTAAGTATATCAAGATTCATACCACAATCCTTTTGCATGAAATGTCCAACCAGTACGTTCATATTCTAGCATCTGCACTCTAGATGCCTGATTTGAATCTATTACTCGCTGCCAAAATCTGAAAATAAAAAACGTAATATATGTTAAGTTAATGTTTGCATAATGTGTATTGCAAATGAAGCAGTGTCTATGCTTAACTTACTATATATATATATTTTATTTTAGCTGTATGTACCAAATTATCTAAGTTACCATCATCACCATAATATTCCTATCAATCAAAATGCAACTGTAAAGCAGATACACAGGGAGGTATGTTTTTATATGGTAGAACCTCTTGCCGTTGACTCCAGAGGCACCACTGCCACATTTGTTTCAGGCAGGCAGTGGCCACTTACTATCAGGTAGACTGCATGCTCAATTCCTACTTTCTTTATATAAATATGTATATAATAAATACGTAAAATACTTACTTTCTTGCTATCAAAGAGTAAGCATGTGGAATCCCTCCCGCTGGTCCGGCTGCACCCATAAATCCATTAGCCTAAAAACAATAAGTAAAACAATTGTTAGTTGATCAAAAAACCTTTTTGATTGTTTGGAGATATCTAAATTGATTCTTCTGTAACACAACAACTTGTGAAGTGATTGTAGATCATTGAGATTTAAAAAAATAACAATTATACAAGTAAATAAAATTAAAGTGTCTGTTTGTTTGCATTGCCCCATTAGGAAAGGCCTGTGTCTAGTTGTGGATCCCAAAGGGCTGATGTATTTAATAAAATCTTACACATAACTTACATTAGGATGTGCCATTAATAAGCTTATATTCGCTTTACAATCCTTCAGTAGAATCTTGGCATACTGTTCAGTCAAATTGAAGTATCCTGTTGCTAATCTAAAATAGGATCCTTTAGGAGCTGATCCTAGAACCCCACAAGTGGCCTGCTCATCCTGGGTAATGTTAAACTCTCCCATTTGTATTAATGGAAATATCCATGTATCATTATCCTTATTACCTGAAATGAATGGCGAAATTTTATATAAAAAATCTGCAACGTCACAAACACATTGTTCAATTATCAAGCCAAAAGTTTTTGAATTTTCAGAGAGAAAATAATCTACTTTACTTATGTAAAGGTACACCAACTAAAGTGATATTCTTTGATAGTTTTGTCTTAAACAAACAGAAACAATGTATACAAAAAAATATTAAAACGCTGTGCTTTGCTAGTACCATTTTTTAACTCCACATAGTATATCTACTCCTTTGTGCCATATAGTTCTGAAGACTCATAAAGACACATCTATATACAAGTATACGGTGGGTTGCTTGCTTATTAATATTTTTCATAGTAATCTGCATTCTGGGAAACAATAGAATTTCTATCATTTCCGAGAGTGGTGTTAACTAAGTTTGACATTTAACTACAGAAATATATTTTAATGCGAATTCGCCTAATGTATGTTTCATCACTATAAATGCAGTGGACCGTGGCAGATGTATTACTATGTTAAGCAGGCTAGAGCTTAGGGTGGCAGATTGAAGAGATTACAAATTGATCTTGGATGACCTTTTGGAGATTGGAAAGGTGTTAAATTTTGGAGATTATTTTCGACTTGTCCACCAATTTTGACTAAGTTCAGGAGTGGCAAAAAATTGTGATTTTCTGATTCCGTGGTTGTCTTTGTGGCCAGAAAATTAAGTTTGACTTGTAGAGGTAAACAGGTGCGGATAAATATCTATTAACTATGTAAATCCACTTTTGGAAGTGGATCAAGTCGTCATTTTAAAGTTAGTTCAAATTAAGGTTTTATCATGCTACTTACTATCACTGACTGTCAACAACTTCCTGGTCTGCAGCTGTTTCCACTTGTCAATTATTGTGAGAATACTTTTGTTCATTTGCGACACTGTCATCTCTTTTGTACTAGGCTTCAGGTGTGTGGTTTTATCTTGATTGCTGATCTTTGTCACCTCATCTGGATTCAAATGAATTATTAAATTGATAAATAATTATATATTGAAAAGTATAAATTAATCTATTAATTACTCATGATAATAGAAATTCATAACTGATTTGTGATATATTGTGATTGATTGCTGTTTTATAAAAGAATAAAAATAAATTGAAACAAAAATGTACAACTTACAGTGATCATACCTATGAGTTCACAATAAAATTTTGCAAGATCACAATCTTCAATCTCTATGTAGCGATCCTGTCTCTTTTGGAAGTAGTCATTGGAGCAGTTGGCTCCACTGAGTAGCACGTAGTCGTCAGCTATGTACAGCTTCATGTGTTGGAGACCCACGATCTCATTGTACCGGGCAGGAAGCGCTTTGGACCACGAGCCTTGTAGCCGCGGCGTCTGGTACAACGCCAGGTTACACCTCTCCGAAACATCTCTCGTCAACTCGCGAAAAATACTCCGCGAATTTACAACACCACGAGTCCCTCTTTGGTAGTCCAGAAGCACGTTCAACTTCAAATCCTTTTTCAATTTAACATTTGTAACTGTAAGTTCAAGTAAATTCTTTTCCAAATCACCCGTCCCTATGTACAAGCTAGCGATAGATACTTTGCGATTGGCATTTCGAAACCTCTCACACAATGTAGCGTAGAATTTACTCGGATCGGTAATAATGTTAATTTTTGAAGCGTGCACAGGAAAACATGGGGCTAAACTATACATCCAATTGAAGTAACTCAATTCACTAGGTTTAAATCTTAACGACATTTTACAGTAATTAGAAAGATTTTTTTCTAATACTGATTTTTATCTACATAGAACTATTGAATTCGCGAAAATCACGACTGACAACTAACAAATTGACAATTGACATTGACAATTGAGAGCAGGTTTTTTTTATATGTTTTACGGCCATGAATTCAAGCTCTTTATAGCCAATCTTAATCAATATCCACAATTAAAATCATTAAAATAGCCAATCAAACGAAATTGTAAAATTCTTGCCTCTATTCATATAATATCAATTTGTCGGCATGTAAAAAGACTTATAAATTATATGCCCACGGAACAGTGTTTTTCTGTTCTGGCCCCTAAAAATTTCTAAACCCAAAAACACCGTAAATAAATTTAAAAAAATCCCTGAAACGTGAGGGAAACCCTCCATTTTGTAAACACTGCATCTCAGCCACAGAAAAGAGAAAGATTCTCTCAGCCCACTAGCGGTAAGAGATTCGAACTATCATTTACATTTTACAACAATAGTCTGTACTATAGTCTTATATCAGGATCCTACATCTATGACTATATATAGTTATCTGGGCACTCGTCTCTAGTCTCTACACTAAATAGTACTGAATTATAAATTAAAGAATAAAACATATTTTATATGTACTCGTATTATAATTTAATATAATATTCAATTTAATAAAAATATTGATTTACTTATGACTATAATTTTACCCTGTCGCATACACTCAAAAATCAACAATTTTATTAAAATCCACATTTCTGTTTAGTTGCTCACAATGGTTCTTCAAGGACTTGGTCGTGATCGATTCCATAAAATAGTTGATTGTTCTTAATGTACGCCCACGCCATCCTTTTAGAGCTGAAATTGATTCCGACATCACCATCCTTTGATAAAGTTATTACTCCAGCAGTATTGTTAAGGCGAGAAGTCATACCTAAAACAAGATGCAAATTAGTTGAATAAATAGTAATGATAAGTTTTAAATAAATATCAATATTGCAAGCAAATACATTAAAAAATGACTATCAAAGTTGTATTCACATTAGGTTGCCGTGAGATTTTTATTGCTTGCCAACTTGAAGTGTTTACATTTAAAGTACATGTGAATTAAGTATTAACTACTTTTAGAAATTCTTGTCAGAATTAAGTACAGAGTAAACTAATTATTTATTGTATTCCCATAGTTCTATAGGTAAAACTGATATAAAGATACCTGTAACAGCATTTCTCGAAGCCGTATCGGCATCTTGGCCATTTTCCATAAGTTTAATTATGGTGTGAGCCAAACAATACTTCATTATAGACTCTCCGTGACCTGCAAAAAGAACTGTTTTAATGTTTTACAAAATATATATGTACCTAAATGGAAAATAACCTCTCTATGTGTCAAACCTAATTAAAAAATCCATAGTTATTTCTTTTCTTAATTAACAATTTCTTTTATAAAGGTGGTTGAACCTGTGTTTCATCTCCTGCGGCACTATCACCTATGAACTTCACTTAACCACTTTGATCTTTTTAAAAAAAAAAGTACCCGTGGTGGAAACGCCTCCAACATGATCATCGGCGTAGGTCCCGCTGCCCACCAGCGGCGAGTCTCCGATGCGGCCGACGGCCTTGCCCGTCATGCCGCCCGTGCTGGTGGCCGCCGCCACGTGACCGGCCGCGTCTATCGCCACTGCGCCCACCGTCCCGACACCACCCTATAAATAAATAAATAACGCTTCACACTCATAGCCCCACACTAGGATTCCCTGTGTCGTGGGAGCCATGGACAACACACAAGACAAGGACACACA
>DWPV01000307.1:0-32167 GCA_018251915.1 Urbanus proteus proteus | reverse complement strand
TGGTTCAGAATTAGGCGTCCAAAATGTAAACAAATCAATGTCAATGTCAAAAAATGATTACCGGAATAGTAAACCTTAAATTTAAGAAATATAATTTCCGACAACACAAATATCAATTTTTTAGAATTTATATTGCGTTTTTTTAATTCGTATTGTTATTAATTTGTTGTTCAAGTGATATTGTTGCTATTTTTATAGTTATTTGCAAAAAAAAATATTTTTTCTTTGTAATTCATTCGCTTAATTTAAGACATTTTATACAAAAATTGTATGAAAATGGAAGCCCAGCGTAGGCTTTTGAAAGCAGAAGCAATATCTCGCTGTGAAAAAAAAACTGTCTCCGATTTTTAATTTTAGAAAAAAATGTTTCCAAAATAAAATGTTTACTGTTCCGGTAGGGGAAAACGGGCACAATGGGAACATTAAGGTTCAAAAATTGATAAAACTCATGATTTTGCATATTTAATTGTACGTACTTAAATTAGCTAAATTATAATTTTGTTAATGAACAGTATTTCCAGCAAACAACTTTTTGATGCACCTGAAATTTGACGTACAGGACTCTCAGTCGAAAATATAATTATAGTGACGCTGTCAAATTATTGGATATAAATTGTTTTGTGCGCTTATTACATTGACAAAAACATGTACGCACATACGCGGTTTACGCGGTTTAGTTTTGAATAAATTAAAATGAAGGCAAAGAATAAATTTAAAATGGAATTGACTTTTTGAGCCAATATCATATTGAAGTCTTAAGTTACTCAAGTTGATAGAAGTGCCCCAGATATATATTTTTCTACATACATGATCACATGTATTAAAGTTATTACATTGAAATACTATTTAACATTTAACCCCTTTTTGCTGGATGTAACCATTAAAATAAGCATCACCTCATATCAATAATAATAATTATTATTAGTGATTATAGTGTTATAGTGGTTAATTATTATTAGTGATTACATAATTCTAATAATTTTCATAGATCAGAGTAGATTTTCTTTCATTTTCCGAAAAAGATTAAAAAGTATATTTACAAATATTTTTTTTTTCGTTTGCAGAATCCTATTATTTGCAAAAAAATACAGATTCTCTACAAAAATATTAAATACTCTATCTACAATTTATTAATCAAAACAATTTAAAATTCTAAAGATTTTAAATCGTTTGGGTAATAAGTATCGGTTTTCTATTATTGAATGATTTATTACATCCTTAGATGACATCTGCCAAAATAGGCAAAATATTGTTGCTACTATAGTGCACGATTTCACGAAATATGTCATCTGCTCCATCATACCCTGACCTCCCCTATCGTATTTTGACATTGACATTTGTTTGTTTACATTTTGGACACCTAATTATAAATCGGACTATAGTTTAATATATTCGTAAAACAAAATGGCTGCATTTCTAAGAAAAACATAAGGAGAAATACAACAGCCAAATTATTACATTGATTTCTGTGTTTAATCAAGTTAAATTATTAAGACTATTATATATCATTACCAAGTCACATCTTCGTAAAGGTACTAATAAAAAACCTATGCGAAGTTAATTTAGGGAATCCACTCTCATATCACAACACGTAACGTTTGTACTCCCTTGACAGTTCCCCGATACAAAAACTTGCTTATTTATCATTTTCATCAAACACGCCTCCGTAATAACCAAGTAAAAGCGTCTTAGAAATTCCCCCTTATCCCCTAAAGTCCTGTCAAAGGGAAACATCAACATGGATTTTTATAGGACGCTTTCACGGTCGATCGCGTGAACGGGAAAGAGGAAATGATTAGTAAGTTTCAGAAACTACATAAAGGGAGGAAGTGTTGCTTTTTATCAGACTTTAAGACGTTTGTGTTGTTCTTACTTAATCTATTCTAAGTAATAAACCTTCTTCATAGGTTTAGTTATTATCACAGAAAAGTTTTCTCAACCATGCTAGCCAAACGCACATTATGAAAGTACTTGCTTTTACCCGCGGCTTTACACGCTTTCCTACTATATAATTGATGTTATTATTCATATAAACCTTCCCCTTGAATTACTCAATATATTAAATTAGATTTAAATAACTAAGCATACATAGGGACAGACAGCGGAAGCGACTTTGTTTTAAACTATGTAGTAATGATTGTGATAGACAAATGTTAGACGCGAAAGTTTTATTTATTATCACGTTACATATTATTATCTTCCTAAATCATCACATCGGCTAATAGTACGTGCTTCTTACTATCGCAGTATGCGTACTACGTTCAGGTTCACGATATAAAAGTAAAAAACGAATATGTATTTGTCTTTTACAAAAATAAAGAGGTTGAAAACCACAATTTCCTACACATTAGTTACTGTGGACAGTTTTGCGCGATTTTGATACATGAATGCGTAAATGGATTGATAAACATCCTTCATATCCAATAAATTAACGTTTATTACCTGTTTATGGGCCGGTGTTAATTAATTTTTCATTTTTGTTGCAGGTAATTATCACGAGATTGAACGTCAGAGAAGTATCATCAGCGTCACAAAATTTAATCGAAACAATCTATTTTACGGTTTACTTTAATACAAGGAAAAAGATCCCACTGCTGGGCTTAGATCACCTCGCAGACTGAGAAGGCGTCTAATTAGCACGTATCATCATCTTTACGTTTACTTGGTGTTTATTATATTATTTTATTATTATTACTTTGATCTGGGGCGATTTTACTATTATTACTTTGATCTTAATCCGTAATCGTAACCGAAATCCAAAGTGGAATTGTTTCTAATTGTTACAAATTGAAAGAGACGTCACTTTCCTTGAACATTATCATTAACATAATCATAAATCATTAGGGAAATCTTGAATTCGAATTCTTAGCTGGTCTTCGCACACTTACGATTTTTAGAAAATAAAAATGCTTTTAAGGAACACTTCCATCAATAATTGATGAACCTCTGAAGGTGGTAGAACCCTTGTGGTTCGACTCCGGTGGCACCACCGCCTCATCTATTTCTACCTTATAATGGCAGTGTCATAAGGCTTGAACCGCCTGAAGGGTGTGGTAAGAGAGACATACTTTTCCGAGGCGTCTAAACTTAATCCTCAGGTATAGCAACGCATTTGTGGCCAAACTCAGATAAGACTGTTCTTATCAGGGGTTGATTACAAATGTCCATGGGCGGCAGTGGCCACATACCATCAGGTAGACTGCATGCTCGTTTGCTATTCCGTTTTTTATAAAAAAATAAGATGATCCAACATTTATTCCTTTGTATATTCCATTAATAACAAAATATGCTAAATTCTTGCGTTTTCCCACTGGTCGCGGGCAATCTCAAAATTACGTGAGCAAATGGGGGATTTTTTCACAAATTCGTTTCGCTTAAGCCGGAATTCTCTATGGGGCCTGTCCGCACAAAACCCGTAATAAGTATTAGTATCAGTCTTCTGGGGTATTAGACTTATTCAATGTACACGGGATTACTCTTTTTAATTTTTCTGTTTTGTTCAAAATTTGAGTTTTAGGACATAGAGTAGGTATTGCAATTCAGGTCCTGTAAGTTTTTATGAAATTTGTATTTGAAATAATATTGCAATTACAAATTTGAAAGAACTTCACGTATTATACCTACTAAAGATTTGATTTTAATTTCAAAAGTTTCAATATTTTGTACAAAAAACTTGAAATCAATATTTCTTGGGCACCAAATATTGGAAAGATGTGATAAACAAAATTAAACTTGGAAACGCTGTCAAAAGGTGGAAAAAATGAAAGATTTGATAACCTATACTTAACTTGGGGAATTTCAATTCCACCGCGAAATGGAAAAACCGTGATCAAAGGCGAAATGACTAACGATGGATCGGCCGAAAAGAAAATTTAACACTTCAAAGGGAATTTTGAAAGGGAGCAAGTTCGACAGTGAATCGAAAAATGTTTGGAATCAAAGTGACTGCCAAACGCATATTTGGCCAATGGGACTGAAAATGTTGCAAAGTAAAAGTTTAGCTGAACTTTTGTGTTTTAAATCCGGTTAAAGATAATTTAAATACGATTCGATTAACTACTCGATTTTACCGATTATTAAAATAGCACATTACTGTAACACTGGGTACGGGTCTTCCCCTAAATTGATAGGAGTTTTGGCCACAATTTGTAGTGATAATAAAGGTACATAGGCATTTACCTTTACAGCAAGTGCTAAATAATTATTTTCTAATACGCGTGTAACTTTGAAAAATCTTAAAATCTGATGAAAACTAGACCCCGCCGCCTATGGACATTTACAATACCAGAGGAGTCGCCAATGCACAATGCAGTTATACTAAGTTTAAGCTTTTAAAACATTTTGTAATTGCTCTGTAGGCTTAATTTATTATATCGTTCTCGTCAAATCTTAATCGGAAGCGAAATAACTCGAATTTATTATTTCGGCAGTCGGATATTGTGTGCTATTCGCCCAGACTTATAAAAAGCGGAGAGTACACACAGACAGCAAATATTTGACTGTCGAGCCAATTTTCAATGCCATCTGCACAGACCTTTTCGCGCCTGAATTTGTAAAACGTGGTGATAATCTCTGCCATCAATCAAACATTTGACTAAGATTACTATTAGTTTAGTTTTTATCTTCTTTTTATTTATTCTTCTTTTCTTCTTTTATTAATCAACGGATTTAGCCTTAGAATGAAAACGTTACTTCTATATTATAACTATAGATAACTTGCGCGCGCTAATGGACTTTTCAAAAATTAAAGTAGCCTATGTGACGCCTTAGACCTGCAGTTACCTTTTAGTGAAAGTCCCGTCAAAATCGTTCTAGCCGTTTAGAAGATTAGCTTAGTAAAACAGACAGACAGACAGACAAAAAAAATTGCATTTTCGTTATAGGTATCGTATATCCTTACATATGCATTGAGTAAAAAAATGATATTTTGTAGTCACAAAGTGACTTCAATTTTATTTATTTGTATACAAAGATTTATACAACTGTAGATAGGCCCTGCGCGTTCAAAAACTGTTTACGTTTTGCGTAACTGCTGAAGAAAAGATGGCGTAGTGATAGTTACAGTTATCTCGCTCTTGCATTATGTAATTGATATAGTTTGTTCTCTGTCACACGTTGCACGTCTAGCGAAAGTATCTGATTAAAAGGCAAATACAGGTTCGCGCGTCTGATGTATGGAATGGGCGAATCTTGGTTATATATAAATCTCTGTTTGTATAGATAAAAAAGTTAATGCCGTAAAAATTTACTCACTTTAATTCAACCCAAATCAGGGTTGATATTGGCCCGTGACTTGTGCGCTCAGCGCAGTCAAACTTTCCTGCACCGTCATACAAACTTGAAAAACGGTAGTTTCCGACAACGGAGCCAAAATTTAATTAGGCAGATTAATTAATAACTGGAGGATGAAGCGGCTGACACCGCCGTAAATACTCGTCGGCCATTTTAATTTCTTTTTCCATACAATTTTTCGGAACTACGTTGGAGAGGGTGTGGATGATTTATGGCTCGATCTTTTACTCATAAATCAGACCTACGGCCTTCTGTAAAGACAATATATCTGAGCGGGGAATGTAAAAAAATGTTTTCGCTTCGAGCTTCCAGGTTCAGATCGTTTTTCACTGTTATCCACTTCGTTTTTAGAAACGTATTGAGGAGTGTGGTGGGTACGGGTAACTGCATTTTGTTAGAATTCCTCGGATTCATGTTGTTGTTAGATTTAACGAATTTTCCAAACGTACAAAAAGATTTTTATTTTGAATAAAGAACTACGTTATTGTCACTTTTACAATGGATGTACAAATCTTTATATTTTACAACGATACTTAATTCTGATATTGAATATATTCATGTTATATGTAACTAAAATCATGTAAATATTTTCAAGGTATTCGCATGAAAACAACTATATATTTTACCGTTTAAACCTAGCCAAATCATTCTTAATTGGCCAAGGAACATGTTGTAGGTATGTAGGTATTTTTTCCAGTAACTACAATTTATAGAAACGCTATTTTTCTCTTACTTTCTGTGTAACGCTGAATGCATGTGCTTAACGCAATAGTTCCATAAAGCGCTCAACAGAGTAGGCTGAAAGAGCCCAAAAGAGTTTAGCAGTGTAGTTGTATTGACAATATCGCATTTGTGTTTCAAAGGAGGTAAAGTAGCTTTACAAAAACCAGTGCACTTCGGAATGTTAGAGCTTGTGATGTTACTGCAGTTAACACGGCTTAGTTACGACACTTGCATAATCCTAGTCGATGGTATTTAAGTCGTAAGCGTGTCTTCTAGCACGAATTTCCTCTCTTATCTTTGTATCGGATTGTACTTTTTTCAACTTGAACATCTGGCTCTTTTTACTACTTTACTTATTATATATTTCTCACAATTTCCTTGAAGTGCATACGTAGGTACCTATTTTTTTTAACAACCTGAAATACATATTTCCAATTATTAAGTTCTCTTGAAAAGAACGAAAAAATAATAATATCAGATAGTATAATTAAAACTAATTGCCCTTAGGTCGCTTCGTCTTAGGGCACATAAACGCAAACGGTTATTTCATTATTATTATAATTTAATGACGTCGTTTAACCCGTAACCCGGTCTTTAAGTCCAAGTGTAAAATAAAACTTCAACATGTCGATGGAAAGCAGAAAATGCTGAACTTTTCGTACTTTGACTAATGCTAACTTTCCGCTGTAGCGTTCAATATGCAGTGTCGACTGAATTGCGGCGGCAGATGGCAGATATAGCCCAAACTGCGCCGTTCGACTGCAAAAAGTTCACCTATGGCTATGGCGGGGATGTTTTATTTTATCGCGGTGTCAGTGAATTCGGCCACAAAGTGTTCGTTCGATCCAACTTGTTTCTTTTATACCTGGCCAGACTTTACGCCTTAACCAATATCGACTACCTATGCCCTATGTAATGTTTTTGTGAATTTGTAATGTAATTTTAGGTATTGGCAATTTTTTCGGTATGTACATCTCTAAATAGGACGCATATACGACATAGATACTTGTAAAAAGTATTTTACGCAATAATGTTATAAATCGCGAGACATCGCTGACTAACTGTGACGCGTGACGAAAAATCTGTTTTACATAATGTAATAATAATATCGCTTTTGATGTCTGAATTGAATAATCTATATATCTATACATATACTCGTAACTCCGTCTGTCAGTGATATAGCCCTTTCATTAGCATATATTGACACCAATTAAACGCTAAACTATGCTATCTTCCTTCATTAACATAAGGAAATCACGTAACATATACATATTACCTATAACTATTCGCCCGCGGCTTCGCGTAAAATATTAGATTTGTATACTTCAGGTGTATTCTAATGCAATTCAATCTTATCAAGTGGCCGTACGTGTAAAAGTAAGTAGGTTGTAGGTATAAAAGTTACTTTTCTATCCCTCAGGAGTAGCTTTTTTTCGGGATGAAAGGTACTCTATGTCCTATTCTGGATTCCTAGCAATGTGTGTGCAAAATTTCATAACGATCAGTTGAGTAAAGCGTGAAGGCTTTACAAAGAAACAAATAAACGGACATTCGCATTTATAATAATTAGGATTTAACACGCATACTTACTTACATTATGTAAAGCTAGTATCCAGCCCCGAAAATTAATTAACTCCCACAATCTATTCAAGTGTAATCTCAGACCGTAAGCCGAGCTGTTATTGCAGCATTTAGGTTCAGCCGAGCAGTACCACGTGCCTGAATTAGGTCAAGATGATATCCCTGTATCTATTATCTACTTTGGATGGATATTATTTTATCGTTTTTCTTCAACTATTTTTTTTTGAAAGATTAATACTGTCCGTCGAATGTTAGACACTGCCGCCCATGGACATCTGAAATCGATCCCCGTTAAGATAAGTCTTACCTGAGTTTGGACACTGACCGGTTTCTACTTCTGAGGACTAAGTTGGAACGCCTCGGATAATTATGTCTTCCTTACCACATCCTGACCAACGCAACACCGCTCAATATTGCTCTTATTATTGTGGATTCGAGAAATAATTAATTATGTAATAGCATAACATTATATTGTATAGGCACAACGTCTACGTGTACTCAAACAACTAAATCTCAGAGTTAAATTATATCACTATAAAAATCAGTTTCATAGGATATCAAATACAGTTGCATTTATTGACCGACATATCGTATACATTACATGAGAATATCACCATCACGTCACGAGTTAACCCTCAAATGTTGGAGTGCAATTTCAACGCATAAGCTGCGCTGTTATGGCGCCATTTGGATCCAACGATGCGCGTAACGGCCGGCACTGTACGCCCAAATTAAGTCAGAATCCTTCGTATCAAGGACTTCTTGCGAGATAAGAGCTAATAATTTCAGAAATGTATGCTTATTAATGTACTTATTATGCATATCTCACTAATATTATAAATCTGAAAGTTTGTGAGGATGAATGAATGGATGGATGTATGTTTGTTACTTTATAACTTACGAACGGCTGAATGGATCTGGATAAAATTTGGTGCAAACATAGACTGTAATCTGGAATAACATATAGGCTACTTTTCATCAAAAATGTGCGGTTCCCGTGGGAGACATTTCTTTTGTTTCATCGCCGTGTCAATCTCGCGACATGCTTATTGATTTACTTTTCAAATGCAGGTGAAATCGCGGGGATCGGCTAGTAAAGTATATTACTATTAAATTATAAAATAATGCAACGATATAAGAAAACGAGCACGCGAGTCATTGTTTCAAGACCCAATTAAATGTCCCGTTTTTTGTATTTCTCGAGATTCACTTCTTATTAAGTATCATCTCACGATACACTGTTATTATCATTTGTATTGTGTTGTATTATTTACATTAATGATAACAATTGAAGTTGAAACTACCGCAAATTTTAAGTTCACCGTTGCTTGTTAGTAAAAAAAATATTAGTTTATTATAATTATGTTTGTTATTATTTTTGTTATGTTTACATGTTGTTTACGTTAAAATTCTATAGTAGGTACATACTTAAAGCGATTAAACACTTGAACAACACATTACAATTAAGCAGTACCAACATCACGAAACTAATTAACCCTCAACCTCTGGAGTGCAATCATAACACATAAGCCGCTGTTATGACGGCGTTTGGACACAATGGCGGGTAACGGCCGGCCCCACACACCTAAATTAGGTCAAGACTCGTATCTTAGGCTCTCCGTTACACCAACTGATGTATGATTTTTCCTAAGCAGTCTTGGAGGACCGATTATTTGGTTTTCTTGTATTAATCCGTACTAATACATTTTTAAGGAATCTGTATATGTACATCAAAGTGTATAGTTACGAATTCCATACATACGAATCATTTGGATTAGCTAAATAGCTAATAATTATCTTTTAAATAAAAAAGAACGTCTCCAAAATTAATAGTAAATTGTTATAAAATTCATGGAGTTAAACCCATCTATGACCGAATTTTGGATTAATTCCTCCATTGGTATTTAATAAAAGTTATGAATGACAGTTAACATGGCAATTTACCTTATAATAAGTTAGAGCATCATTATTACTACTTACAACTAACTTCCATTGAACGAACGTATTCATTACAAAACCTATCTATTATCACACTTTAAAATAGTATAGTGGAGTCTGTTTCACATTTTTCGGAAGAAAAACCTCGTTCAATATTTGGAGAGTCTGAAAACCGGGTATCTCGAATTTCTCACACACTAATTAAAAGTCGGATCATAAAAAGAAACTAAGAAGTGCATTCCCAAAATGTTCACTATTTCACCTGTTTCTCAGACTAATTGGAAAGTTAGCTAGAATGTAAAAATAAACTTGCCCCTCGTTGGGCGCCACTCCGCCCCAACAGTCGCATTGACCTCGCGTGAACGCGCCGTTATTGCATTTTGCCCTCCTCTTTCCTTTATTGGACAATTCGTATTAAGAAAGGGAAGGTTTTCTACGTCTACAATTTGTAAATAAGCCAGTCGCGTACACTAAAATTCCATTTACATAATATACAGACAAACGGAGACAAAATTATAATTTTCTATACAACATTTTGACAGGTACGGCCAGTGTCAGCACAATATTATTATGGTATACAGATAAGTCAATACACCCTGTTAAATGTCTGATATAAACACCTTAAGCGTTAACGATAATGGTAGGTACAAAAAGGACGTTATAACAACGTCTTTGTATGAAAGTATGTCACAAAATCTACATATATAAAACAAAATGTTCCCTTAACGGTATCTTCTGTAAGCGTGCCTAATGTCTTTTTGCCTGGAGCGACTTCAAGATCTTAACCTACATGTACCCAAGTAGGCCTTGTCTCACGTCCAAGTAACGAGATATACATACATATGTACGTATCCCGTTACTAAGTAAGATTATGTGACTGACATCGGAAACATTTTACCCGCGGGATATTTTCTACTCAATCAATGATCGTGATATATGAGATATATCAGATGACTTAATTTGAAACGTTACTGTAAATAAGTACTTTATGGTGTCTCTTTTATGTCGACGTTTTTAGAGCATAAGTCCTATGCGTCCGTGGCTACAGCCTCTCTAGGAATGCTATGCTGTTTACAGCACACTCATTATCAAGTTAAGTACTTTTACAGAATACCATACATTCTTCGCTTACCATGCTCACGTCATGTATGGAACACTCCTTAAATTTGAATATTGTCGAAACATCGCTTGCAAGAGCAAAAATGTGCGCATGGAGCGAGCGAAATTGCCTCTGATAACGGTAAAAACGTTTCTGAACCAGTCACGAAGACGTTACGGCACCTAATTGGCATGAGTGCAATTACGTGCCTTACAACCATTGCTATAGAGTTGAGCCTGACATTCGTTGAACGAATACTTGAGTGATATTGATTTATAAATCATTCAGTAGTCTAGAGTGTGGACAAAGATTTTAATATTCCTGGCTTTAGGATAAGACTATTGGAAAACAGTAAATTTTTGTTATTTTTTAAGTTTGAAACAGATTTCAACAGAGGTATTTGGCTCCACTTGCAACCATTGATACCACTCAATAACGAATAAAACGATAGGAAAGTAGATAAATTCAAATACAAGTCCTATTAATGGGCGATCACAAACGTGTTAGGTACTTTAATTCAACTGATCTTCGGAGAAATGCATGCGAACATTACCATTCTTAAAGATCACTTTAGTCTATACTCTAATACACTCATTCGTACTTCTCCAAAGGGATGGCCTTAGTCCTGGTCCTTGCGATCAAAGACTGGCTCAACAGTGGGAGTATAATAGTCATGATAATAGAACAGATACAGATTCTTCGAAAATAAAGTTATAATGAAACATTCAAACAATCGTGATAATTCCAGCAAATCGGATACAACCTTTCATCCACATCCCTAGACAAAGTTCACATCCCAGGCATTCCCGTAGGTATGAGTGCTTCGTATTGTTCTTATTTTTTATTCAAGCTTAGTTCGGGTCTCGGAATTAGGACAGTCGGATGCTGTAGAAGTTTTGGAGGATTTTTTGCCGAAATTCTCGTTCAACAAATAGACTCATGTTACTTGTTTAGTTCGACTCACGACCGGTAAATTCTGATAGTATTTACTCGTTTTTCGATTTATGTTTTCTTGTCAATTCCATTAATTAGTTGCACTAAGCTATGAGTTCCATGAATTATGTTACATTTATATTTATGCATATATATGGATTTTTTAAGTTTCTATTATTTCAGAACAACATTGGCTAGGCTTTAATACTAATTATCATAATGGCTTCTGGCAAGATAGAGAATGAGAGTGAAAGTAAGATAGATGTTTATTCGAAACGAACTGAATTTAGTATATTTAGCAGCCCTTAACAGCTTCATATCCTTATCGATGGTTAAGGGCCATAGAGGATAACACCGTTACCGCTAATGTCGCTTATCCTTTTTAACCGTCAAACGTCGATATTAAAATGCTTTTATCATACGATAAAAGCGGTATCATACGATATAATATATTATCCAAAGCCAGCGCCCAAAGTTTTCTCTAAAACTTATTTATTTACATAATCTCTTTAATTTAAACAAATAAACCTAAAATAACGTACAAAAGATTCAATAATACACCCAAGTCTCCTATCTTCCCCATCTCTGTACAGGATTTGGGTCGTTTGCCTAGATCATGTCAGATTAGGCTATTCTCCTTGTGTGAAGAAGGCCGTATTATATTAGCTCAGAAAGGTTGGGTCTTGATAAAACATTGGGTCCCTTTCATTAAGTATACTACATGACGTATATTATTTTCTATTTGACAGTTTCATGATTGTATTCAAATATGCCAAAACCCTTCGCGATTCTTCTACAGAGATAACACCGCTAGAAATACTTGGTCTCAAACATGCTGTACTCTGGTTTAAAGGATGTGGCCGATTTGCCAGATTAATAGAGAAAAGATACCTGGTTCATTTCCCAGCAAGGTAGATCTGAATGATGAATATAAAAATCTGTTGGAGGCCGCATTATGTATACGTATTACATACATATTTTTTGTGTGTACAGACTGTACAGATTGAAAGAAACATTTTTTCAACTTAAAACTAACTATAATAACAGAAGGATAGTCACAAGACTTAAGTAAACATATGACAGAAGTTGGAAGGTTTGAAACTTAGGTTTAAATTATACTTCCGACCGTTGTCTGTAAACTAACTTCGCTGGAATGAGCTCATTTATCCTCATAAATGAGTTCCCCCAGACTGAGGACGGCAAACAAGTGCCTTGGACGTACCCTTGATAATTAAACTTTGTTTTTCTAAAAGTACCTAGACGTATGAAGTATTAAATACAATAGGATGAGTATGTCTAAGTACAATGCAAGCTGTGAAAGTACCAAAGATTAATCATACTAATAAATAGATGAAGTTTGTGAGGATTTTGTTGCTATTTCTGCAAAAACCTGATAGAATTTGAATGCAAATTTTGCACACTTTTTCTTACTGCTTGGATGAATCTCTCGTTAGAATGATGACAGTTTAGCTTAACCTCTTGTCATCCCTATTTCACTATGATGTGAGGTCATGTTAAGTACAGATTGATAATAATCGCACTCTGATAAATTTTTGTGGAACTCTTAAGCTTGTACGTTTTGTTACGATTTTATCCTCCATCATTAAATAATGTGATAAATTGATTACTCAAAGTAATGTCAGTAACATTAAAGAAGCGTAAAAATATTTCAGCCCTAGCACTTTCTTTAAAATACCCTAACCTTTTTCATCGGGATAAAAATCAGCCGAGCGCTAAGTAAGGGCGAAGGTTCGATTACGAAGTTTGGGTCTTGGCCGAGTCTTCGCACCTATAGATATGATGCTATTATCCTCTTAATATTCCCTTAGCTACCCGGATTTCCATTAAACTTCGTACATTTTAAACAGTGCCTTTGCCACTTCAAAATTCATCGCATATTTAAAGGTCCCACAAAGAGCTTTGTTTAACTTTTTGAGCGGCTTTAGGACGTCGGTCGCATGGAAATTTATGTTTTACTTACAATCACAGACAAGTGGCCCGATAGAGCCCATTATGCGCCCAACTTTGTCTTTACAGCGCTTTATTGCGAAATAAGTGCTGTATTCCACCGAAAAAATCTCAAAGTATAATTAGTCGCGAGCTACTTGCTAGAAAATGTTAATGTTTGTAATCCAAGGCGCAGTGCGAAGACGTATTAAAATATGTGCTACTAGGTTGCCCGCGACTTCGTTCGCGAAAACTTTAATCCAAGAGTTAGAGGTAATACCTATAGCCAGTCAATGTATTACAGTTTCCAGTAGAAGTGACTTAACACCAGGGAAAGTGGATGCTTGTTTTATATTTTCATTATACAAAACATAGTTAAGGAAAAAACATTTTTATATGGCACGTATGAATGAATTCTGATGTGTTTATGGATTTGTCCCTAATTGAGTCACCTCATCACAACATCATCATCAATTGAATCACATACGTGACATACCTACATTATACATCATATATATGGTGTAAACAACAACTTTAAGTATAATAAAGTGGACACGATACAAAAATGAGTCTGAAAAACCACAAAAATAATTCAGAAATTTGGATCTCAGTGAAGTGAAGGCTCTACTCCACTCTTTTTTGCAACTTAGGCTACTTTATGCATGCGGCTTTATCCTGGAAATAAAGTATTCAGGGATCCGTGCGATAATAAAAAAACCTCCAAAGTGACTTAAATTAAAAGTAACAGCTGTCCTTAAATTCAAATTACATAATAATAAAGATTATTATTAATAGTGACATATTGATAAATTAAGGCACTACAAATCCACAAATAGCCTCCTATTAAAAAAACATACGGAATGAAACCAGCAAAAAAAACACTAAAACAATTGCTAAAAAACAGAATTATTCATAAAACCACTGCTTTTTGAATAGTAAAAACCCAGCAAACAATGACGCGAGTCGAGAGGTACATACAGACAGAATGTAGTGAGAGCTAAGTGTGACACCTAAAAGCCTCTTCAGACGGGCTTGTTGAGCGGTGACGCGCTGCCGTATATTTTAGTATCATAATGCAATATTGCATTAAAAAACTACGTAGTTATATTATGATTTTAAAGGTAGTAAGATGATGTAAAATAGCTGAATTCTTCGTGATGAAGACACCACTGCTATACGTATTTCTGCCTAAAAACAACAGTGTAAATATAGTTAAGATTTGCTGTATTCTCTTTTGAAGGAAATAGAGGAATAGTTATATAACTAACGCCTTGTGCGTTTCAACTTAGTCAGAGGTCTGTAACCAAGCTCATATGACACTTATTTTATCCGGAGTTGTTTACAGATGTCCATGAAGCAATGGTTAACCATCCGACCATCTGCAAGCTCGTTTGCTACCTAAAATACTGAGACTCGCTAAACGTACTTTAAAAAGTACGGATTTTTAGTTACGAATAGCTCCAAAATATCTTTTCCCTCATATGAGAGCAGCGCTAAGGAGTCCACTTATCAATTTCCTGAGAGGCGCCACTTTTGACTACCTTTGTTCTCGAGCCGTATTATTATCTCCACCCTTTGTTTGCACACAACGTGTTAGCGTCTATTTGGCACCCTTAAAGACTTTAGGGGATGAATGGGCTATATCTATTATATCTGTATAATAGAGAACGTTTTACTTAATTGTATTATGGTAAATTAAAACGCATATAGAAATCTATGTTTTAGAGTTAATATTTATACACCATTTTAATGGCGAAGGAAAATATGGTCGGAAAATCTGAAGGCATAAGAGTTCTAAAATAAAGAGTTTTTTTGTGATGTATTCCAATCTGCAATTGGTCTACGTTATTCACTAATAATCTTTCACACAGTATGAAAAGTACCTACTAAACAGTAGGTTAGTAATGTGTTAATGATGAAAACGTATAAACCGCAAAACCCACAAATCAATTCATCCGTGATAAATTTAGGTTAGATTATGTTACCTATGTTTCTAGTTATCTTTCAAATGTTGTCTAAAGATTCCGAGACCAACAGCAAACTAACCAAATTATGTCTAATTAACCAAATTATGTAAAAAGTTAATTTGAGATGTACTCATAAAAACTTTTGCTTATCATAACAAAAGGACCATTTACAAAACGGAATTATTCAGCAAGGTCCGAATAAAACATGAGAATATCACATTAAGGCACAGGTAAGTAATAAACCGGGTAAGCCGGGTCAAACCAGCCGCGTAAACCGGGTGCGATAAATAATATTTCTCATTACCGGATATACCCGGGTTTTGCGATGGAAATCGCGTGGTAATCAGAAATTTTCGTACCCATTTTGTGATTATTAACACACATGAAAATACGCAATACAACGTAACCAACTCATTTAGAGTTTTGTGAAACCAATTATAAAATAATAAATAGTCGTTCGTAACTATGGCGTTGACAAATTGCAATCGACTTGTAACTCGATTTTTACAAGAACACGCAAACCCTGTATTTTTTTTCTATAATTATGTACACCGAGCATCATCTTTATGACAAACCGGTATGGCAACCTCGGCAAATAGTCCCTATATTCCATATTTCTGAAAGTATCATAAGTATAAGTAAGTATAGTATAATCAGTTTTGTTTGAGGGTCTTGAGGTCTTTAAACTATCAACAACGGTTAACCGCTAATCCATATCTTCAGAACCCTTTCTGGATCATTGTTCACATTCCAAGCTTTCCACAATCTTGCGGTTACATAATTATAACATTATTCCTCGTGTTCACTGGGCCAACATGGTGTAGCATGCTTTAAGCTTGTCCGTACTTAGCGGTAGAATACCCTAACACATCTTAGGGAATTAAAATTCCCAATCACCGATGCTGCAGTATTTTTTATCGAAAATAATTTTCATTTTTTTAACTGCTTAATCTAGCCAGCCGACCTGAAGGAACGCTGGACCTAATTGAGGTCAGATTTCCAGACCATTCAACATCAGCACTGCACGCCTATTTATTATTAAAAACAAATATGGTTTGGGTTTTTCGCCGATATAAAACTTACCGTAATCCCTTTTACTTCGGGCGGCTTAGGAAGGTAATTACTAGTCCGATGGGTGTGGACAAAAAATTGTTTACGAGAAGTTTTATTTAGTTCTGAATTTTGTTTTTATTTAGAAGGATTTAATCAAGATCAATTAATATTATTGTATGAAAAGAAAAAAAAATATGTAATAAATTTACATTTGTACATTGTACACACTAAATTATTATAAACTTTTTAAAAATACGTAACAATAATATACAAAATTATAAACATATCCACGAATACAGTCTCTACAACAACGAAAATATTATACTCGAACAGCGCGCTCTAGCGTACGAAACGCGAAATATTTCGTTGGCGAACGTCCACAAACCGCATTCCTGGCATCTGTTGGCGTTGCCGGGAACCCGTACAGCCTGCGCCTCCCCTTTCGACCCCACCCCTCCGAAGCCTATCGATCGGCTCGCTGCTACACAACCACGCTAGCCAAAGAGAACACTGCCAAATTCTCTTTAACCGGCTAGATCATATCAAGAGCACTATCAGGCCTACTCCGAAACACACTTTAAACCAAACCTTCGCTGGAAACACGGGTGAGTGACCTCCACACCCATCTGCACTATTTCGCCCATTCATTCGTTGACCCATTCATGGTGACGTAGACAGAAACGCAATATCGTTATCGTTTTTGTGCATAATGCTACTTTGTGACTAATTTGTGTTTGTGAATATCGTTCTAGGAGAAATTTAAGTGTTAATTAAGTATCTGCAGTGTTCGTGTTCCAGAAAACTTAAGTACAGTGAGTCATTGCGTTGCACCCATAGATAGGTATAGGTATATAGACTTGCATTGCGACATCTTATGCATTTCGTGTTTTACGTCTTTTATAGGAATTGGCAATATTGGCATATGTTTACACTTTACCAATACATCAAAACAGATAATAGAAATAATAAAATATACCTATATCTGTGATTTCTTTCCATGATAGTCAATTTAATCAGTCGTATATCGATGTAATGTATTTAGTAATCCCATATGAACAGTGTATATAAATGTATTTTACTGGATATTGTGGTTCTGAAACTAATTTAAGTTTTCTCAATTCCAGGACGCTGTCGCCGGAGGCACGCCAACGGAAAGTACACAGGTTTACGTGCAACGTGATGACGTCTTCATTGACGACGATGGATCTGGCCTAGAGAGCGACGAGAGTTCAGGATCCGGTTGGGGGCCAGGCCCGGGCCCTGACGACGAAGACGGTAGAGGATCAGGTGACGCTCCCAACGCACCGGAGGATGACGAAGACTATGTACCCACTTCGACCCGCACCACCGCCTTTGATACCGGGATCTCTTATCCGGACTATCCAGAAGTCCCGAACAACCCGGACTATCCGGACAACTCGGCTACAAACACCGAACCTCCAATCCTACCGCCATTAGTCAAGCAGATCGATGTAGACAGTCGTGAGTAGAGGCTGAAGCATGCCAGTTTTGTTGCATTTTATTTTAGTTTACTAAACGCTAAATCGTTTAATTCAAATTTAATATTCCGCTTCACACCAACTTTTGAATTAAATTCATACAAAGTTTAATAACAGGAAATTTATTTTAACATACATTTTAAACGATTTAACGTTCACGCCAATTTTATCATACTTTTGAATGTCAGGGATTCCATTGTCCATATCAGAATTTCCGGTTTGCCAACTCTTTCCCCGTAACGAGTCACTGATGCTACATCAAATTTGGTAATGATGACATCAATAAAACAATAGAATGAGAACACATGTTATTTTTTAATATTATTCGTAACGTTAGCCGTACAGCCGTTAGTATAATTCTAACCGCCGATAATAAAGACGTGAGTAAATATCTGTTTAACAATAGTTTGTACTGCAGCAAGGAGTAATTAAATCGCATTAATCGTGTAAGAGGCGTCACGTTCTAATAAAGGCAGAGGCTAACTGTGACACGACCTTGAATTTGTAATTGTTATTATCACTGTACTTAACCATTTATTTGCCTACTTGTAGATGTTTCACAGTTTCCGTTCAATACGCGTGGTGACTGGTATTCTCGTAACTCAGAATTATTTCCCTAATACTAATCCATAAATTGTCTAAGTTATTAACTGTATCTTTACTGACTTAAATACATTCTGCAAAGGAACTCGGTAAGTATTCAACGGCTTTCTTTGTATCCTATCTTCATGACTATTTGCATGTTTCTTTCATTATCAATTTTAAACATCGTCGTGTACCAAAACTATTTTCTATCATCTTTTTCATTTTTATAATCGGGTCAGTATCGCATGAGTTGTAATATAATTCTAAAGCCGTTTATAAACTTCCATCGGTAATTCAAAGTGTAAAACGTTTCATTTTTCATTATCGTATTAGCTAAATTTGATCCCCTTTACTTTTAGACCCATCGTTGTTGTTGTTTCATTTGGTATTGTGATCCGAATCATGCTAATGTGTAGTTCCTTCCAATCCAAATTAACCCAAAAAATAATAAACGTAACAAATGTCGTAACTAAGTCTTCGTCATCATTTTATTTTACATTTTAAATCCCATACTAATTTTCTTCTTAAAACAATTCTGTCAAATAATAAATTATATTTTCTTTATCAAATTAGTGGTATAACATGCAACAGATCTATTGAAAAATGTTTAATGTAATATTATGTATCCAATATTCTTATCAGCGTAAAAATAATACATTCTTCAGTGACTTTATCGTTACATTATAGAGGGTTACTAACATCTAAAAAAAGCAGGTTATAAATAATAATGGATATATTTAATGACATTCCAGCTGGGGTCCCGTCAAATACTAACCAAGGTAACGAAGGAGTGGACGAGCCACGCGGCGCGGGGGAGGAGCAACCCTCGCGCCCAGACCAGACCGACATCAGCATATCTGGAGAAGATCTCAATCCTGTCGTGGTAAGTACAAATTACTCATAATTTAGAAACTAATAAAAATTTGCAACACGATCTCTTGCAAAGTAGCTGGATAGGTACATATTTTTTTAAAACATACAAGTTATGAGATTACAACGGTCCACCCGTCGGTAAGTGACCACTGCAGCAGCATATAAACTAAATAATTCAGATAGCAATTTTACCTGAGGGATTCCTCAGATACCTCGGGATTCAACTAAAATTCAACAGTGTTACCGTTGCTATTGCTATTGTTACAAGACAACAACAGTTTTGGTGTAGGTATCCCCAGACTTATATCACGGTTATATATCGGTTCTACCACCTTGAATAAACGATTGGCACTAATTAAAAGATGCCTTTATGTAAGTACGTAAAATATACTAGGTACCGGTGATGACACTAAATTCTCGATGAATAGAAATCAAACTATTATTTCGTTCATTTTCCAGCAGACATATGAATATCAATTTAAATAATTTCATCTTTAAAAATACACTCATATGAAAGTATGCTAAATCACATTTCCATAACATTCCAGGACCAGGACCCTTCGGGCACAAATATAAAGACGGAGACGCGGCCCGCCGACAACGTCGTGTTCATCATGAACACCAAATCAGAGGATCGTGCCACCAGCTTCTTCGCACAGCCTGGCATTTTAGCTGGTGAGTATAATGAAAAGTATCGTTAGACGCAGATCAGACTCGGAAAAGGTTATGGATATAGCCACACGAAAATTAAAAAGTAGCCAAAAATTATCACCATGTATATTCATCTACAAATCACATCTAAAAAAGTTTAAACAGAAAATATCCCCAAAATTTTTTGAAAATATTGAATTGAATTTATTGAATTTAGAGCTTATGGCCATGCTCATAATGATAGGTACGCGCATGTGTGCCATATGGTGTTGGACTAGAACAGCACCACTCCTCTTCCCCCGAATGTTGCAAAAAGCGATTATAGAACAAAATCAGAAGATGTGATGCCTGCACTTTTCTATGTAATATCTAAGGTCACTACGGCTACAAGCATGATGTCTTATACCAAAAACTAGAGTGGAAACCTTGGTCCATGCATTAGACCGTAAAGGGCTGATGAATGCATGAATAAAATAATGTTCCAATTACTTTTGTTAAAAATTATTGTAAAGTTCTTTTTGCTTTTTGGTATTAGATAACCAAAAAACAAAAGCAGTCGTTTGTAAATTAGTAGTGAAAATTATAAATTATATTATTTATACATATATCTTAATTTTAGAATCAAATTGTGTGGACTTTCACACTATGCCACATAAACACATTAGATAGGTACTTCACATAACACAATTCTGACGATATGTTTCAACTGTTTCAGCTGTAATCGGCGGCGCGGTAGTGGGCCTGCTATGCGCCATCTTGGTAGTGATGTTCATAGTATATCGCATGCGGAAGAAGGACGAGGGTTCGTACGCGCTGGACGAGCCCAAGAGGAGCCCTGCAGCCGCATCGTACGGGAAAGGTCATAATAACCGCGAATTCTATGCGTGAGACGACACAGAACAAACCATGCCACGTGTTTACTAAAACGTCACTATTAATCAAACATGGCCGAAAGACCAAAGACAACTTTTCCCGCCAACCAGCGGATTCCATATTTAAAATTTTATGCGTGTAATAAATTAATGTTTCGTTACACGCTTTCGTTTATTAATATTTTCAGACGTGGCTAAATTTGTTCTGTGACCGTAATTGTTACGAAAACATTAAATTATCGATTGAATATCCGTTTTTAATATCAAGATGTACTGATTGTACTATTAAGTGTACAAACCACGTACTATCACGTTGTTAAATTAATCGAGATATGCACTTTATGAATTATTCATGTAATTTGCATTAACATTTGAAACAATTTGTAATATCAATGTTAAGACCAACTTTTTTAAATATCATGTTGAGATATTAATAAGTCATGTGACTATCTTTATACGTCTTTATCTATTGAAGACAGACGAAGTAACAAAAAACACTTCTAAGTACGTACTGATTTTAATACAAATAAGTCTGTGAGATCGTCACAGTACACGGTAGTAAAATCACATAGCCTTGACTACATTAAAAATATACTAATTGGCACCAAAAACCGTGCAATATAATGAGACCAATAACATAAGACATGGATCAACATTATTGTTCTTAACTGATAGAAAATGTACGTAATGCGTTAGAAGTTTGTTTTGTTACTAAGTTCAAACATGATAACTCGATTTTAAGACCAATGTGGTTTGTGTGTTGTTGGGGTATCATTAATCTATAGTTGAATCTGAATGGAAGATCTTGTATAATGTTTTCTGTAAAAATTAAATGTGCCATCCGCTTCCTCTTCAACTGTATATTGCCAATCACGCATTAGTTTTATTATCTTCGCGTAGATTAAAAAAAAATCTCGAATTAGTCTATGGACACGTCCATATCCTTTGTATGTCTATGATGTGTAAAATAATTATAAAATAGGAATTATCTACTCATTTTCTCGTTTCTTCGATGCCAGATATTGATAAGGATATATAACGATTATATTTATCTTTAAAAAAACGTAGCGTTTCTAAACACAGTAGTGACATGACCTTATAGTGGCATTAATGTAACCAATATTTTGTGATTATTACAAATCACATCCCAACATGTAACTACTAATATTACCTACATATAACGCGTATAACGTAGATCTAAAATATAAAGTCTGGCATCGATTTTTATATGCTGCGCTTTTATATAATTTATATATTGCAAAATCCATTTTTGTACTTTTCGTAAATATAATATTGTTCCTATGTAAATTTAATATAATCATATCTTCAGCCCACTGTCATCATTGATTTGAGTTTATTTTATTATTTGGAGATATCAATACTTTATTTTATTTATGTGTACACCTAATTTTGTTGGTATTTTCCGGTTTTCGGCTATGAATTGAGTAAGGAATTGAATGTGTTTATTGTTTTAATATAATGTTTTATCTGTTCTTGTCATGCTATTTTATAAGTTACATTTAATATTTTCTATGAATAGGTTGTGCAACGAATTTTTATTCACGCGTTTGTCCTCCATTTTATGAACACTCGTGCCATTTTCTGTATAATATTACTTTTACAGTCTAAACCAGAACGTGCTCATTATCAGTTGCTTTTTAACTTATTTTCAAGGAATTTCTATATGTTTAGATAACGTGTCGTGGAACAAGTCACAAAAAATATTTATTTTTAAAAATAATTACCATTATACCAGATTACCCCTGTATGTAATGATTTATCTATGACATCATAGACAATAATACGAAAAAGTGAATTCCAACTTTGAACAAGGTATATTCACCATATTTTTCCAAACCCGACTTTTTATCTAGACATATAAAGTATATTTGTTTATTTACATTTCCGAATGTGTTTTTAATTGCAATAAGCTTGTCAATTACTTTTTAATAATTGTTATTCAAGCGATAGTGGTGTTATTGTAACGTTTAAAATTCAGTGTTTCGTAAAATTTTAATAATAAAATTCGTAGTATGTTAAGTCGTTTAATGTAACTCGCTATCTTCGTGTGTAAAAAATATTTGAAACGAAGCACGTATTGGACATTTTACTAGAAGTGTAGTTTTGAATTAATTCTATTGGTTAACTGTTATATGGATTTGTACTGCACTTAAATGTCATAACTTAAGCAGAACGTCATCTTTTGGACTCTCAAAAAAAGCTACACTGAGATCTTCTAGCCTAGATGCTATGGGTGGCAAGTTTCCAAATATTCTAGCCCAGAACCTACATCTAATAGATGATTTAGATATTCACTAACTTGAGATTGAACCCGGAATCATTTTTATGATTTACTTGTATGCCTCATCTTTCGTCTATGCTAGTTATTAAATATTGTTAAAATATATTATTTTAATATTTAATTGCAGTTCAAGTCTTATAATGGCAGACAATATCAACATTCCTCTATGATCAACATTAAAAAGATTAAATAATCGTGCAAAATACCTAAAACCTCACCTAGTGTAAGGATCTGTAAATTGTAATTGTAAATTCTTTTAGTACTAAACTGAGTAATTTATACAATAATAGTAATATTCCCTAACCAAATACTTTGATGTTTTTTTTACTAATACATAATGGACTTTATTTAGTCCTTTGCTAACTTAGTTGCTTTGTAATATTTCGAAATTGTTAAGCGCTTTTGTGGTGGATATTTTGGTGACTACAGGTGTTCTAAAAATTTGAAATGTTTAGCTGTTACTGTTTAAGAGATAGAACCCTTTGACATACGGACAGACAGCGGGGGCTTAGTAAGAGGGTTCCGATTTTACCCCTTAGGTACGGACCCCTAAAAAGGGTGTGTGCACAATAGCGATATTGTTCCATACACAAAGTGAATTGTGGGGAGTATAGAGTAACAATACTTTCAATAACCGTAACAAAAGCCACAACTAAATTATCAGTTGGGCCCTTTTTAGTTATAGAGCCCTGGTATTTGATAAGTCACTTTTTACTTTCGTTGCTACATATTTTTTTAATAATTGTAATGATATAGAGCTCGTACACTGCTAGTCGCCAAAATATTTAGCTTTTTATTTACAAAGCGTCGTAATGTAATAATATTCTATGCATTTAGTGAAACTTCTTGACACAAACGGTAAATCTAAAGTTTTTACACATGCATATTTCTTGTACGTTATAACTTTAACCTCCAAAATAATAGGTAAATAATATTAGAGTGAAATTAAAATGAAAATATATTCGTTTTAAGGCCTCTTTTAATTTATTAACATTTTTTTATTCAATTTTTTTTATCATTTTTTTCAGATTACAGCAGACATTTTGTTTGTAACCTTTTAACAAAACAAGATGTATAAATTATACTTATTATTTATTTTACGTTACTGACAGCCAGGATTGGAATTTTGTTTGATTATTATTTGGTAGCTAATAATATATTTTTGTACAAATAGCCAATCCTATGATTATGAAATTTTTGATGATTTACATACATGTGTAGCAGTGTTATTTACACAGGGAGTGTAATGCAAAAAATGTAATTCCAAATTAGTTTATATCACTACTTTCTTGCAGAAACTAAACGATAATAAATAGTGTAATTGAACAAACAACATAGTGTTAAAAACCAATAATCTCTAAATATTACTTTACAACAGTTAATAATAATTTTAGTAAAAAATAACTTGAATAGTTAAATTTTATCTAACAGAATTGTTATTAATGAAAACACTTAGAAATGTAAAATTAAGTTTTCAAGTACGAAATTTTCTGGTAAAACTGTTATATGCATTTTATAATAGTTATTTATATTGCAAATTCACAAAAAGAAACAATTGCAGTAATATTTTCGAGGTATTATGAGTCACCAATAAGCAGACACGAATCTTGATTACCGCTCCAGTCCACAAAAAATAATTCATAAGCGATGTTAATTATGAACATTATATAACACTGTTTATACCTCATATTTTAGTTTTCAAAGATATTGTAGCCATGATACAACTTAATATGCCATTACTTAAATAATGCAGTAGAACTATGTGTCTAATACCATTTGATTTATAATATGTGGTAATTGGGTAACGTAGAAATACCAATAAGAAACGTGCCAACTTAGTCTTCTAGAACACCGATATAAATTATTTTCTTAGGCACTTCCAGCTGTTCTTATTTCAAAGCAATCGCTTAGATGCGCTGCAAAATCCGTTATACCATTACATTAAAACGGAAAGGCAGACATTATTAAGGAGTCGAAAATGAAAGAGGTAGTGATATAAACTATAAACAAATCCGTCACTCGCAGAAGTATATTTTTATTGTTTTCATGTGACTAGCTTATGATAAGGCGGTTAGAATAAGGGTAGGCATAAACATATTGATGTCCACCTTGTAAATAAGCTCCTTTACACTTAGGTAAATATACAGGTCATATGAACAATTGTGTTGTTTTATTTATTTTATATTCCTTCATTTGTTAAAAAAACAAATAGGTGCATAAAATATTTGTTTTATTTTAGTTTTTCCTGATCCTCCAGATAATATTCCTTTTACTTTGTGGCATGAAATGGCTGATATGAGCGAATAGTGTAACTTTTACCTATGACAATTTCAAACGAATACTGGTTTTTGAGTGAAAGGTTCTTAAGCCGTTATTTATTTATTTATTGAATATCCCTATAAAACTTAATGATAAAATTTTATTGGCTGCTTCACTATACATACAGCAATATTCTTAGCACAGAAATCTATTAGAGTCCTTTTGACTGACGATTCTCATACTTGAAAAAACATATAGCTAAAAAAGTAACAAATACGCCCTATCATCTCATAGTAAAGTTTTAGAATTATATTTAAACTGCCTTTTTTACTTCATATGACTACCTCAATCTTATTTGACACTATTTTTTTGTAATATTAAAACATTTTTCACCTAAATTAAAAATACATTATTATGTTCAATTTTTGAAATGAGAATTATTAGCACACATGAAATTCATAAGTAACTACTCTCTGGTAATAATATTATTGTAGTTACAACTTTACATCTAAATTGATCAAGATTAAGTAAGTAAATATACTAGTGATAAGTACTAGTACAGATTGTAGAGACGTCTCAGGTTCGTGTATTAGTAAAAGACATGTTGTCTGACGAATGTCTTTATTATTAGTTACTCTAATCACAATAATCCTAACTTATATTAAGACGGTTTAGCTCCACACTACACCTCCGATGGTTATTAAAAAGATTTAAACAAAAGAAATTTCTATTTTTTAACTACATAGAACATCAAAAACTGAACATAAAAATTGGTACGTGTACTGTGTGCTAAACTCCACACTACAAGATATATCGTAAGATAAAATTATTTAAAATAAGATAAAACGGTTTTATTTTAATTACATTAATTGAATAATGCATGCAGCATGATTTAAAATACGTAATTTTAGAAATTGCCGCCATAATATCATATAAGGATGACAGCCACGATAACAGATAACAAACTTAAATAACCAATAAATACTAAATGTACGATCAAGATTTTCAAAATTTAATATATTATTCAAAACCATTATATTTATTATCTGGAGCAGCTTTTATACAAAGCAATAGTTATAATTTTTGTTTCTTTTAATAAATAATTTACAACATATGAGGTCAACAGCACAAACAACGCAAAAAACACTCAATAAGAAATAAGGTCATCTAGATAAAGCAATCTGCAAATATAATAATAGTATTGTAACATAAATATAACTTATAGGTCATCTATACAAAGATTACAGTATGTCCCGTTATGTTGAGTCACGTGTGTATACAGCTTAAAAATTGTAAAACTATTTCGCGCTCCATCGTCAGAGGCAGCGTGGCCGAGTGGTCTAAGGCGCTGGTTTTAGGCACCAGTCCGAAAGGGCGTGGGTTCGAATCCCACCGCTGTCAAATTGTTTTTGCTTTTAATAATATTTTTTAATAAAGTTGATTATTAATTTAACGTTTGCAGTTGTTTCTTATTTTGTATAAATGATATAAAATATAAATCATTTATTACACATGATTAGATATAACATATTAATTTTAAGTCTGTCAATGTAGGTAATTATAATAAAGACCAAAATAAAATACTCATAGTTAATAATAACGTTTTTTTAACCTGTTTACTGTACTTATTGTAACATTTATGAAATTATACAAATTACAATTTTCTATTAAAACCTTTTACAAATTAATATTTGTTTGCAAATAATAAAATTTCATAATTTATGAAGTCTCGAGAACCCACGCGTCCTAATTCCATTCATATGACAGCATCGTGATATTTGTGATTTAGTTATGCCACATATTTTGGATTATCGATGTCTAGAGGATACTTTCAATGTACAATATACTTAATTAAATAATGAGATTACAGCCTGGGATAGTCGGTCGATATTATCCCGTGTAGAACTCCTACCATTTACCCAAAACTCGATAGTATCTCACAAATCTGTTATTAAAATGAGAAGGCAAGACTGACGTCAAGCAGCTAAACGACTCGTCCTCGAAAGATACATTTAAACAGGTTGTCAAATTGGTTATTTATTGGAAAGTAAATTAATTAATGTTGTACCTAACCGCCCACTAATGAATAACTGGTTTTGGTGACGTGAGAAATCAATTTCGCGAAGAGTTTAATTGCACGACATTTGTCATAACTGCACTTTCTCTATTTCTGTACGTTATATTCTTTTATAAAATTCTATGCATTTTAAAAGCTGTCACTTATTTAAAATGAATAACGGATGTATAGTGTTGTTGGTTTATTTAAAATTTGTGACAAAACATGTAATATATCCACGTCAGTATTATTAATTTCAAGTTTCATCTGCTTAGAAATAACATAGCTAGTTCCTTATGATATTTCCAGGCAAAAAATCCTCTTGTGCCATTGCTATGTTAAGTATAGGTATAGCTCATTTTCAATTTTTTTTATGCTTTTCTCTACAAAAACAAAGTAATACAAAAACATTGTGGCCTGAGATTACATTATTAAATAGTAAATTGAATAAAATAAAAACCTTTTTACCGTTTCATCCAAAAATAAAATTGTTACTTTAATTTAATATTTTACATAAATAAAGTGTATATAATTATTTCTTGGATGAAAAGGTAAAAAAAGTTTAACCTAATAATATTAAAGTCAGAATAATAAAATTTACAAAAAGATCTCTCCGGCGGGGAATCGAACCCCGGTCTCCCGCGTGACAGGCGGGGATACTGACCACTATACTACCGAAGACTTGTTAGCATTGTTAAAAAGTACGTATATTAAATGTATAGCTACGTCACACTAACAAGGTTTGTCTTGAATCATGATTATTTATATTATCTATACATCCGACTGCGTTTATGTACTTTTCAAGTTATATACTTGTTTCGTATCCTACCTTATGTAAAATTAATTACATTGGAACTCTTCACAGGTCAATATAATTATAACTAACCTTCTAAGTCCAATGAATTTCTTCCTAGCCTTCTAAGTCCAATCAATCAATCAGATTTGCGGCATCGTGTACGATTAGGTAAAGTTTGGTTATAAAATAACACTCGTTAATCGTAATTCACAAGATTGCAGCCTGCTAAGGGCTAGTATACAAAAAGCGCACCGTATTATACGATATGTTAGCATCGAATCTCCGCTCATAACTTTCGTATTTACATGCGGATGTAGATAGACCTATAGCGGACACGTTCCCAGTAACTTTGAATTTCTTTGTCACACCACCGGCACCTTTAATGTTTTGAATGATTGTTTGCTCGAAATCGAGAAGTCGTTCGGTTTTTTTCATAGAAAAAGGACAATGCCCAAAAATGTATGGATGGTGGTATAGAAATGTGTCAATACCAAAATAATATTAAACTGTCGATAATTGACCAGTTACTATGTACAATTATTATTTTTAAAATTAAGGACAGGGTTCCGTAAACGTACCGCTAGAGGCGCTGCATGTAGATGCGCGAAAAGGGGCGAACTTCTATATAGACGTCAACTCGATAAAAGGTAAAAAACACATACCTGCTAAAAGTATAATAAGTTATAAAGCTTATTCAACAAATAAAAGTCACCACTTTTTAGGAAAAATATTTATTTACATGTAATTTTTTTTTTCAATATTATGATAACTCTGATCACGCCAAACACCGCTTCTCTTCTTACCCCGCCACTCCTCCCCCTCGAAACCACACCTCGCCACATTAGCGCATCTCTCCACTGCTCCCATCTGCTCCTCACCACATTAAAGTACGTGAACACTGCTGCGTTACAAAGTAGAGATGTATACCTCCTCCTATACCTGTATGTATACCTCCTATACCCTTACAACACCACTAGATCAGAGCTTGTTGGTGTGCGATCTAGAGTTCTCGAGATATGTAAACGTATGTAAACATTATAGGAAAATGTTTTATATATTGGGTTTTAAATGTTTTGCATCATTAAGTAGAGCCCTGCCTCTCTAGGAAAAAAAACGAGTACTTCATTAATAACAGATCCCCCCCTCCTACTTTGGATAGGACATTATTTACTCAAACCTGAAGTCAAATAGGAAGGTCACTGTTCTCTGGGTTAGCAACCTATCTCTAGCCGTCAGGTTTATTTCTTTAATGTAGTAAAAAATCAACATGTATTAATGATATTTCGTGGTTTAAATGTGTTCTATAAATTATTTTTCAGTGGATACCAAAACACATTAGATATGGGATCAAAACGGTGGATATAATTAATCGACGTACCACGGACACTTTTGGAGTTTCGGGCTATTTGCATAGACTATAGAGTAGAGATCATGTAGAGCCGTTTGCTTCAATTTTATATTAACGAAATAATTCTCTGATGTTTTATATGCGTCTGCCACGAATATGATATTTTTTTAGGTTTTAACAATACTAACAACAACATTGTCTACAGATTTTATCAAGATACCTGTAAACAGTTTGATGCAAACAAATAGTTTCAACGTCAGTTTCAAACTCAAAAGCAAACAAACAAAAACAATTTACAAGAAAAGTCTAGCATAGTAACGAATACTCTACATTCTACAATAATTGACATGAACATATGTAGTTAATAATAAATTGCTGTTCATTGCTGAGATTCGAGGCCTTCACTCAATAGCAGGTAGAGAGAAATATTTACAGCCATGTCTATATTAACATTACTCTGTACTTGATTTCTGGTTGAGATATATTCTCAAAGGATAATATTAAGCGACACTTCAACTGAGTGTCGCGGACGTGTTGGTGATTTTTTGTGCCTCAAAAAACCTCGTTTGACATAGAGACTAAGCATAGAGCTGCTGACAGAGAAAGTCAAACATGGTTCTTGTTGCCTAGGCGAGAAATCATTAATCTAGATTTAATTGAAAAGTTTTTTCGAATTAACACCTAAGTACATTAGCATTAATTAAATGGTAGAACTCCTTGTGGTTTTTTTATGACAAGGGATTGCGACGAACATGTGGATAGTCCACTTGATAATAAGTGGCCACTGATGCCTACAGACATTTAAAAGCAATCCCAGATAGGATGTTTTTACGAAGGCTCTTATAGGTCGTTAATAGATGCGTTGCTTGTTACCCTGAGGACTAAGGTAAAACGCGTCGTATGAGTGTAGGTCCCTAGATGAAACTACATAGCTGTAAACCCCTAAGATAAAAAATAAAATGTAAATCACGTACAAATCCAGTTATCACTGGTGTAAACTTGTAACCAGTGATAACGAAATGGTTTGAAATTTGGGACCTAATTATAGTACATATGTAGGTCCGAAGTTTAAAGTCCAAGTACGCACCTCCGATTCTCCGAGTGAGTTTTCATAACAATAAAGGGAAATATGCAGAAAACTACACACATCAGAGTTCTAAAACAATAGTTTCAAATATCAATCTATATAAAAAAAAAAATATAAAAAAATATACTTGGCCGTGTCGTGTTGCTAATTTAGCAACTTTGTGGTCACTTTCATCCTAGAGACAAAAAAATATAAGTCTCTTAAAAGATTTAGCGACTTTTCTAGTATGTACTAGAAAAGTCTAAAAATATTTAGGGACAAGAAATGGTGACTACTTTCATTCAAGAACCTGATCTGCGTTTTTGTTTATTTTTCAATTTCATAAAATAAACGTATACAAATTAAAATATCTACTAATTTAAAAATGGTATCAAAAATTAACCAGAAATGACGGATATGTCATGTTAAGTCTTTTGAATGTTTATTTAATTTTAAAATCTAAAATAGCAGTTTATATCACTTGCTGTACCAACTTTTACATTTCTCCAGCATTAGCATATATTAAGGATGTACCGTATATGTCAATTAAAATAATGGTGATATAATAAAACTAATACTGGTTTAAGATCGTAAAGATATTGATTAGTGGCCTTAACTTGCTCCAAATAGATATTTTGTTAATCAATTGGCTTCATTAATTTTATTACTTACCTATCGGACTCAGGCTGTTTCTGTAGAATGTTGATTTAAGGATCTAATTAATTTTACATTTAATGAAGACATCTAAAGAGACTCACAAATTATAAATACAGTTATACCTACTTGTACTTAAGTGGTTCTAGATCTTTAACAGAGTTCAAAGGGAACATCAATGACGCTGAACAATGTGTTCATCATTGTCCAGCGTCATTGGTGCTGAACAGCCCATTACTCTGCCGTGTTGAATTACGATTCATCATGACAGAGTTGTGGGCTTACAGAGTTACTTCATTTTATAATGTACTTTGCTTATTACTGAGGACTCAGTTGAAATGCGTCGTATTTCTAGCAAACCGTCATTAAATCTACCCGATGGTAAATGGTCGCCGCCTCTTATGGACATCTGAGGAATAAGACCTCCTTGAATAAGCGTTACTTGTTTAACTCATCCTTCAAAACAAAAGAATACAGTAGCGGTGTAAAACCTTAATGACGTTACATGTAAAAAAAAATAGACGGGATACACAGATTATAAGTATGGGAATAAGTGGGCCTTTTTTTTTTTTTTTTTTTTTTTTTTTTTTTTTTTACGAAAAAAAAAAAAAAAAAAAATAATCTCCCCCGGGTTTTCTGGGTTTTTTTTCTCCACAAAAAACCCCCCCTAGCC
>DWPV01000306.1:0-32173 GCA_018251915.1 Urbanus proteus proteus | reverse complement strand
TTTATAGCCCGACCATTTTAAAAATGGTGTCATTTTTTTGTTAGGAATGATAGATCTACCTACTTTATTTATCTGAGGTATTCATATGGAAAAATTATTTTTACATCTCAGCCGTGAAATTTCACGTATTAGTTGAATTGTGCTATATAAACTATTTTGGATTTCATTTAAAGCATCAAAATAAATCCTGGGTTGCCCATGAATGTTGTGTAACGTGTGTGTGATTGCTATTAGGTTGGGCTAAACAAGTATCTGGCCATATGCCATTTACTATACCAATGATCGGGACCGAACCAAAGGATCATGTATGTAATTGTTATTTATGTTTGACTCAAACAAAAGGCATAACAAACAAGTCCAAACATATTATTCAATATTCAAACGTATCTTTGGCCAACAGACCCATCCTACATAGTGCCAAACTGCCTGTGCCAGACTCCAAATCGATCACAAAGTTAGGATCCTACTCAGCGACAAATTCTTAAGAAATGTACTTAATATTTAATATAAATCTTTGGGGTGTGATATGTCTTTAAAAATACATATGCTGAACTCTCATCTAGATTTCTTTTCAGCTAATTTGGGCGCTTTGAACTCAGGTAAAGATAGTAGGTAGATCTATCATTCCTAACAAAAAAATCGGGTTATAAAAGTGATGATGTGAGCGTAAATAAACTAAAGGAACTGACAAGAAACCACACTAGTTTTGTGAAGTGTGTGCGTATAAATACATGAAAGTAGCATAGTTTTTTGACTTCACTCAAATACAAGGTGATGAGTAATCTACCTATTTTCTGAGGCTTTGAGTGACGAACAAGGCGAGAGGTTCCATTAGGTCATTTCCCTCATGAAGAGGCGCTGTGATGTGAGGGGAAATGGAGTCCAGGAATTCTTGCAGGTTATTATTGGAGACTTAGAAAGGACCTTCTAAAAGTACAATATTCATGAAAGTCATAAGTATTTATTGTATATTGAGCAATAATTTCTCTATGTGTAGCTGATGCTTGTACTTTATACGAAAATATATGTTCTGATGTCACAAGTTGTTTTATATTATTCAAAATTTGATAGAAGTATTCATGTGACAAAAAAAAAGTTAAGATTTTGTTAACCAGTGTATGTAATATGTAATAGTTTACTGACCTGTTTGAGCATTAAAATTTTTATACCTTCTTAAAGTAAAACGACCTAACTATATCTTTAAGAACAATTTAATCCTTTACCTGTAAAATACTGCTAGACTCCGTATGGTCAAACGAATTAAACATTATTTCAACTAAAAAAAACCCTACATCAAAACAATATTTTTTTGTTTTGAATAAATGTGAATTAGAAATATTTGAATTTTGAATTATTTGACAATTGACATCGAATTTCACCGAAATGAAATTGTCAAATGTCATAGTACAGACTAAAAATACACAACCCAACGTTATTTTTTGGAATGACAGCTGTACGCGTAGAATGGAACGTGAGGGAATATAGTTCCTCACGCCGCCGCAAGTAGCGCTTGAGCGCCAGTCTTCTAGCAGCGGGCGAGCGGCCGGCTGCTTGTTGCAGTGCGCGGTGCGAACTAACACACACGAGTTCGCGGTCATAGGCTCGAACGAACATCGAATTCGACGGTCAGTGCGGTGACCATGATGATGGACAACGGGGTGTTAACAAATAACTATGAGGGGGTGTACGGGGATGGATATATGGAACAGGAGGAGGAGTGGGAGCGCGAGGGTCTCCTAGACCCGGCTTGGGAGAAACAACAGAAAAAGGTTAGTTCAAAACACAAGTTGACAGACTAGTTACGATGGGTAGGTAAACGAAAAGTTGTGACATACACATTTTAGATACAAAATATACATACCAATAATACCATTGAGTTCTAACCTTATCATAGTCGTGACTCATGATTGTAATGTTTATGTTTTCTCTTTTTTTACGTTTTAAAATAAAGTGATTTTAAAGTATTTTATTTTTATATGTGTTCTGAACTATTTGCGATCAGTCCACACTAGCTACATGCTAGACGAAATAGAAATTATAGATCTATTTTTAGTGTGCGCTCGCCTTAGAATATCAATGAGGTAGATAAAATATCTGATCGAAAATTTGATTACGTAGGCCTCCATAATTAATTGCTCCGCCCATATTTCATAATTAAATAAAAATGTTCTCTTAAAAAATTAACAAAATTAAATAATTATCTTAAATAACTTGATTCACATAATAGCACACAATAATTCAATGGTCACACTAATTTTCGTTTATTTTAACAATAAACTGATATTAAATATGAATCGGAAAAACGCGCGAATTTCTGAAAATTCAAACGGTGTTGCACATTTCCCGCCGCAAGTTGAAAGTAGATCGCGGCCGTGGACACTATTAAAAGATTTCTTGGAGCTTTTGGTGCGAGCGAGACGGACAAACGGCGCGTCCCACGGGAGTGAACGGGTAGGAGAGAGAGGAGTCGAATTTCCGTTAGTCATGTCCTAAAATGGGTCCAGCGCAGGCGCCGTTGAAGGCGCGGGCGACTTTGCGTCACCACGAAACCCGTATTTCAGGGAAACAGTTGCCCGTCGATGATGTCTACGTAAAATGCATCTCGTAGGAAGTAGTCTCGTAGAAACTCTGTGGTCGATGACGCTGACGACCGCTCTGACGCACCCTATGAGCTCAACCTTAGTGGAATGTCATTAACAAGAGTTACGAAAGTGTTGCACCTTTACATACAAAGTTTCTGAGCTTACTCCCATTTTTTCAGTAATAAATAGCCAAACCTTGTCAAATTTTGACCTACTATGAAAATTGCGGCACTGGTCATGACAAAATTATGTAATTCCCATGTTCTTTGTATACGATGTACCTATACAATAAATAACTAATTTATTTAATACATTGATATGATACCTATTATTTTACACCAACCATTTATTTTAAGTCAGTTTAAAGTTTATAAAAACCACATGAAATTCGAATACTCCTGTATGAAGAATGATGATAACTAACTGTGCGGTAATATTAGATGAAAGAAGGTTTTTAGTTACTGTAGATGCAGATTGTGCAAGTTTTAAGCATGCGCTAAAGTAATCTATACGATCATTAAATTCTGACATCGATGTGTCTTTAATATCTTTATAGTTTAACATAACTTCAGTTATAGTAGTGAAAGTGAATGTAAAACTATTATGACTTATACTTTGTAAGGACAACATTCCATAGTGCCCAATATAACATTATAAATACGATCTACAGTGACGTTATTTGTTGTTCACATTTATTCGCCATTCGATCGATATTTAATGAACAATTAAGAAATTGTGAAAATATTTCGCCCTTCCCACTAAAAGGATAAAGAAAGCTTTCCAAACGCGTACGAATTTATATTTGTCAATTATAATACCTTTAAATAAGACTTTTGGTGCTGCTAAAATTTGAGATAGCTTACAAGGAAAATAGGTTCCGTTGAGTCAGCGTTGCGGTTTTGAAACACCGCATGTATTAATTTGAGCTGCAGTCTTCTTGTTATATTCCTATTAATTAATGGGTTTGCTTTCCTGAACATTTACTGCAAATTGTCTGTATCTTCTTGACGAGAATGCTACCAGACATAAACTCTGCCTTTTGTTAATGGTGATGCAACAAATAAACTCTAGGATGTACGAATAGAGTATGTAGTCACAGGACAAACCCAATATAAACAAAGAGGCTGCGACACCCAGTGCATTGGCCGTCCGTGCAAGGCGGGTCAATGTCGCGGCCAACAACTTGAGAATCTTGAGATGTGTCTGCGGAAAAGTCGTCCGACCAGTCGATACGCTACACCCGCGTTTCCATTATCAAGTATGCTGAAGAAGTAGGTCTTAGCATTAACTGTAGATAGTACATCCAGTAACCGAAACCTCTGAACGGTTTGTAATTCGGAAATATTGCCATCAGGATCTTGGGAAAATCTAAAAATCAGTGACAAAGTTTACGAAAGTTACGTCAGAAAACAATTTTTCAATTATAACCTATATATTTTTCTATTCGTTATAAGGTGATGATAGGCCGAAATAGCAAAATGTAACATTAAGTAGCGTAAAATAAATATATACGTCAATTTTCGTGGACATAATTTTCCAAACAGAAGTAAATCAAAAGATTATATTTCAATAATATTATGAAAGCCATATTTCAATTTCAGTTTAGTGACTTGTTTGAAATATCCTATATACTCCCAATTTGTAACTTGTGAAATTCTTTGAGTGCAATTGATACTCAGAAATTGTAAAAGGTTACAATAAAATTGGCACTGAGCTCAATAAGGTTTTATAATGTTTCCAGTTAACTACAAGTGAACATCTTGTATAATGACATCGGCTTACTCAATTAAATTCGAATTCAAAAAGGAGGCCAGTAGTGCGATGTTATTTTTCCTGTTGAAAGGCATACAAAAACGGTTCATCGTAAATTGATAACACGTGATTCATATTTTGGACATATTAACCCATGAATAAATTACTATACCCATGCGGCAGTCATACGATGATGATGGAAATTTGGGTATTTAATATCTTCGAATATTAGTTATTATTTCTAAACAAAAAGCATTGGCAAAGACAAATAAGGAATTATATTGCCTGCTATTGTAGAAAAAGTTTGTAGAAAAAACAAAACATCAATTTCGCTGAAGAGGTACAGCACAACTATTACTAAGTAATAGCTAGCACCAACAAAAACAACATTAACTTAACCGTGTCAAATAATATTATTAATACATTATACGCTGCAAGATATTACCCGTTTATGTTGTTGATCATTATTTGTATCTCGGGAGATTCCGTCAACATCTGGTCCCACTAGAAATCAAACGTGAAAGTGGTGAGGACCACTCCGGAACTGGTTCTAAATTTCGTAATTTACATAAAGCTACTATCGATAGTTCTCTCGTCATAAAAGCAAATGCATTTTCACTATTTGTTTTCTAATTCTGTATTTACATTAGGCACGATACGGTTAATCTATAGGCTCTTATTGTATAGTTAGTGATTTAAATTACCAATAGATAATCAACCTCTTCTTCTTCACACGAAATATTTTTACTTACTTTTTTAACTTTTAATTAAACAATTAAGCCTTTTCTTAACAATTATGCACTATGGAATGAATGATAATACTTTCTTTTATTTAGGAAAGATTAAAGAAAGTATTTTCATTTTTTTATACCAATTGACTTTATGGTAAAGCGTATTTTAATTAGCTAATGCGTGTTTTTATCACAGGCATTAAATACTCGTTCTAATTTTATAATAGACTTGTCTATCATATGTAACCCAAAAAACTACTAGACCCATTAAAATATTCTTAAACAAGTCATAAGCTTTTGCTATCTAATTCACTTTTCATGTTTAGTAAAACCTTGAACATTATAATTTAATTTAACCTTGTAAAAATTATGTTAAAACGGTCGGGTAATGAGAGAAAAATATAAATGAGCAAAAATGTTTCGGCATCACTATTGTACTGCTACTTGTTATAAATGACATTCTTCATTTATGTTAATGAACAATAAACCAATAAACGATGTTATGACAAAAAATATTTTCTTAAGAATATATATTAAACTGAAGTGGCAATGGGCGGGCCACATCGTTCGTAGGACAGACGACCGATGGGGTAGAAGAGTCCTCGAATGGAGACCACGTCTGGGAAAAAGGAGTACGGGTCGCCCCCCGACTAGGTGGACTGATGACCTAAAGAAGACGGCGGGACACCGCTGGATTCAGACGGCTCAGGACCGGGCGGAGTGGCATAAATTAGGGGAGGTCTATGTTCAGCAGTGGACAAATAAAGGCTGATAGATAGATAGATATATTAAATTACTATTTAAGACTGGCTCTAACTGATTTACAAGATATACACACTTGTTTAAAAAAATACTTACAATGCGTGTATCCAAAAGGATAGATTTATTTATACAATACATTAAAAGGACACAAAATGCATGTGGGCTTTATGCCATGTGAAATAAAGGAGGTGTAGAATTAATTAAAGAAAATATACCTAAACAAAAGGATTACCGAGGATTTATATTTGTGTTAATCCAATCGGTAGTGCACGACTCGTTTCAACGCCGGGCTCAACCAAAACATTTGTTGCCAGTAAGCCGAAGAATTATCACCTTGGCATACCTTTCGCATATTTCCTGGGGATTCGAGGTCATTGACTGCCCATGACTAAAGTATAGGAAACATACCCACAGGAATCTGAATAGTATTTAAATATTTATGTTTAAATATAAACACCACATTGAATAAGAATACAGTATTATACGAGTAAGTGTGAAATCAATTCTGATTGTATGATTATAATTTTAAACATGAAAGTGAAACAAATTGATTTCCCGCAAGAGTTGACAATTTGAACGTAAACAGATTTTTTTATCAAGGTGTTTTAAAGGCAAGTTCCAATCAAAATCAGAATATTTCTAATTGCTCCCGAACATGAACAATTAAACGAAGATATTGTACCGCAAACTAGTGGTCGTGAAATATGTTGACGAAGTGTGATTATCAGTTATGTAACATTTGACATGGCTATTTTTTCCTGCTCGTCGTTAGCTCGCTCTTGGCACGCGTTCAAAAACGAATGAATAGAACCGGTGCTCTGCAACTCTCAACTCTCTTGGTTTATATAAATATCTGCATTTTTACCCACAATTCGATTTACCAAACGTTTTGTTCATGGTTATAAATCGAAAGGGACAGTAGAAAAATGGCGTCAAATATGAACAGTTTTGAGTATCCTCTCCATTCATAATTCCAAACCTTCTTCATAGCTTCTAACCTTGTCATAGCCAGCTATTTCTAGTTGGCATTGTACATTTAAATATTTGTATTCATCTGTTCTACATAACGCAAATATCCAACTTGTTTCAAGATTCTACGAAAATTTTTCGACGATATTTTCTGATTATGATCTCCTTAAAACCCATCATTTATTCGAGCGGTACAGGCAATTTTGTCAAAAAATGGCTCGAAATAATTGCATTCTTACCATTCATATAATTTCTATCTAATAAGTAAATAAGACCTTGAGTTCAAAGACTCGTAATGACTAGAACCAATTAGAGTCGGCTTATCGTTCAAACAACAAAACCACATCCTTAGTGTCAGATGTTTGTCAGTTAACAATGTTTTAAAAAGGGATATAATAGAGCAATACAAAAAAGAACAAAACCAAAACAATGTCATTGTCTAAAGATTTGTATAGTTCATACCTTATCTGACAATGTAAGCGTTTAGCCAAATTGGAACCCCCAATTACATTAATGGGAATCCGTATTTTTTAACGATGTGACAGCTACAATGAAATACCTACGAATAATGTTTTTTTCTTATCATTCTAAAAATACAATCTTTTTGTTATTAATATTTAAACACATCTTCACATTAAATTATTATACCGACGAAAACCGTATCCATGAACGGTAACTAAATGGTATTATAGCAAAATTGACAAAAATCTTGTCTTTGGCTATGAAGCTGGTTTTCCCAAGTACGTATGTTTTGCACTTTATAAAATGAATCATTCATCTAATTTTCTAATAACCTGTTAGTCAGAGAAATGTAATTTCTAAGCGAAACTTTATTATATAAAGTAGAAAGAAACTCGATAGTGACATATTCGTTATTTTATAACAGACAGTTTACAAACTAACAGCTAAATATTTCTAAAATTGTCTGTCCTTCTAAGAAAGAAATCTAACAAATCGCATTATAAGTGTATATTCTTAGGTTCTTGGTATTCTGAGTGTGTCTTATTGAGAAAATAGCGTAAATTTCCTCATCATTACTACGGATATCTACAACAAAATTACTCATGAGCCCCTTGTAAAAACCACAGGCGACAACGTACCCACCGAACAAACTAAAAGAGTAACAGACATGTTGTGGTACACTCTTACCCACGTCAATAATATCATTTTAAGTGGACCGGTTCTCGCGCGGACAATTCTAAGTATGTAGATCCATTAAATTATAGACCTCTTCACGTGTCTTAATTCCGTATAGATATCGATAAAAATAATGCAAATCGAATGTTCAGTATATTCGGACCGTTATCTGAAAATTTCTCCACGCGGTTTCTTGTATTTCCGGTATTGGAACGTAACATTAATTCTGATTAAAATCGTCTGGAATTTACCCACATAGTCCTAATCTCGGTGTGATGTATGGTGCATACGCGTCGTGAATAGAGGAGAATATTTCAACGTTATCAAGCCGTGTCTCGTTATTTCTTGATTCTGTTGTGTATTTCAAAACGTGGTTGTGGAGATAGGCGCAGGTCGCCCACTCGCTGCACCCAGGTGCGTCGAGCGTCCACGTCGCGTCAACCTTGCGTTATCGTTACCCAATTCTCTTGTTCCATTAACATTTTCTTGCGTTCCGTTCACTCCGTACTCTCTACACGATTTATTATGACACAATGTAAACATTATGGTAATGATATAGTTGAAGAGAGTTCATGTTGGTCTATTTCCCATGCCAGTAACAGGACAATTAATAATTTAAAGAAATCGTTTAGCCAATAAATTATTTATTGATAGCATATGATCAATACCTTTATGTAAAGCAGCGTAGACTTTGGTATTTAAAATATAGGCTTTTTTGCGACGAAGCAATTGTTCTGTGTAAAAATTGTCCAAAGAATTTTTAAATTCCAACCGGACGGACAGTCCGACGTGATCAGATCATCCTCACAGTAGCACTGCAAGCAACCGATGCCAACGTCGTCTATTTTCAGCCCTGTCCTTACACCCACGCAAATTGCTTACACTCACTTGCTATTATAATTAGAAAATTGTTGATACTACATCTATTTCTAATCTTCGGCTTTTGACTCCTGGCTATTAAAATGGACTAATTCAAGATACAACTATAAAATAATTTCGAAATTATATTAAGCTTAATTTACTTCTACATTGGACGTGCCTTGGCAGTTTCATATTTTATACACTACTAGTATTCACCCGCAGCTTTGCTCGCGCTCATGTGTACATTCGCACAAATAGAGTTACTTTTCTATCTCTCGGGAGTAGTATAATTTTTCGGGATGAAAGGTACTCTATGTCCTTTTCCAGACCCATGGCAATATGTGTGCAAAATTTCATAACGATCGGTTTAGTCATTAACGCGCGAAGGCGTTACAAACAAACAAATAAACGGACATTCGCATTTATAATAATTAGGATTTTGACAGGTACGATTCGTGTCTGCGCGGTCACGTTACTGTAGATAAGAATACGTTCATACATTTTATATGGAAGACTATTATTGTCTGCCATGCTACGCATCTGCCATGTACGATGCCTGAAGAAGAGCAGCTTTGATCTTACAAACACGTCGACGTCCAGCTGATTTTGTTACGTAGTGCATTATTCCGTATTTAATCAAAGTGCATTGTATAACACAATATGTTGCTATCCTTATCACACTCGTGAGTATCGACGGTGATAATCTATGGAGATAAACGCAGCAGCCGTGTGCGAACGGGCCGAGGGGGACTGTCTTTCAAATTATTATTCGTCGGCTCCCCCCGTGTCGTGGACAGATACCACTTGCACACCGGTTCAAAGTGCGAATCCAGTGTACTCGTAAATATACCTAGTTGTCTATACAAATGGATAAAATTGGAGTGTCTGTTTGTGATATATAAAAAATATTTTTTTTACCAGGTAAAGGAAGGAAGAAGGAAAGTATACACGATACCTATAAAAAAATGCAATTAGATAATTGTTTGAGGTAATCTACTAAACGGCTAGACCTATTTTGAAAGGGCTTTCACTGAAAAATAGCTTAAGGTCTAAGGCGTAGGCCGCTTTAATTTTTCAAACATGCTTTAGCGCGCGCTCCAAGTAAATACGCGTGTCGGGTATCACTAACGTTTAAATATTTTTTTACTTCTTTAACGCGAATGAAACCGCGTGGATCAATAAGTCGTAAATATAGTTGATTGTAGATATAACTGGTGATATAACAGTTCGATTTGGTTCGAATTTAACGGTGTATTTTGGACATAACGTGGGAGTGATGACGCTAATATTAATTGGCTCCGAATTAGAAACCTGTCATGTTATACTCAGCATTGATGCATTTATTATCGTTCCTATGGTGACGACATTTCCAACCGATGTTGATTGAGTTTCACTTATTGATCAGACTGAGCTATGATTTCTTAAACGTTTGATGAATAACGAATAAGACGAACTCAATTGTGAATGTAATATTCTTAAACTTCAGAAATAAATTACTTTATCAGATTGAGGCGAGAACAATTCGCGATACATTTCCAATAACTTTAGATGATCTATTAATAATCAGTAAGTTTGTAACACATTACTATAATAGCGTGGTTTACAATCACGTAGGCTCACAAAATTAAATTGCCAGGTATACGAATAATTTTTATCACCTGTCTATTTTTCTAAACAAAAAAACTATATACTGAAATATATAAATAAGAAAGTACTGAACAGTTTATATTAATATATAATGTAAAAAATCGAAAAAAGGTATTTTCTAACCTACTATTTCCGATGGTGTATGCTAATTGTCATCATGGGGAAAAGTTTTTAAAAAACACATCGAAAGAAACTTTCACGTGATTCATAATTAAGCTGCCTATTACCATCGGAAAGAATCTCTGCGTATGAAAACTGGTAAAATATGTAACGCAACAAGTCGACCAAGATGCGTGGGAAGCTTCCGTAAACGAATAACATTTAAGTTAAGTATCGTCATGAACCTTTTATTGTCCCACTTCGGAGCAAAGGGCCCTTAGCGGGTAATGTGTTTAGAACGTAATGCTTCGTTACCCAACTCGGTTTGGTGATCTTTTTGCGGCTTTTTTCAGCTCTCTTATACATACAGGTTTCTCAGGACATTTATCTTTACCGTTAACCTTTAATCATAAATGTCTAGTACACACTTTAATCAGAAAAATAAGACGTACTCGGGATTCGAACCACGGACTTGTACGAGACCTAACAAACCATTAGGCCACTGCGAGTTTTATGTTACTGATAAATAAAATTCTAAATTCAAATTGTAACTCACTTACCGAGTACACCTACACTCTGCCCAACGAAGAATGCAATGCAGTCACGATGTTATGTCCAGTTAAATGACTGGTCATTCAAGACTGCCAGGCAATGATTTTCAAAATAATTGACATATCACGGAACTACAATACCATGTATAGCACAAGCATTGAATTACGATCGTGATTTTATTACCTACTAGCGATTCCTTCTCATCCCCGCTCATGATTAAAATATTATAAAAATCTTTTTCTTTAAAATGGGATTTTCTTCTGATGTTTAATTTTAGTACAATAAACGCCCCAGATTTCGCCGTTAATGGTGACCCATATTTCTTTTAATATTCCTACAAGTTTTTTGTTGACTCAATAAAGGTTTTTTTACGGTTTATCTAAAATCTGGTCTTTACAGTATAGCGTGATTCACTTTTTAACATAGAAGTAGCAAACTGGTTTTTAGTGTTAAGTGATTATTGCCGCTGACAGATATAACCACTATAGAAATCGGCTATGGAAAAAAAATCTACGCAATCTGTCGTAACTATATAAGCGTTTTGCACTGGCAAAGGCCTAGTGCAAAAGTGTGCCTAGGTACTTATTACTAAACAAGTACCTAGGCACTAAACGCTTAAGGTAGGTCGCTTGATAGTAGTATAGGCTATTCCACCTCCTTCAAAACAAAATGTAACCAGAGAAAAAAACTTTTGGTGATAACTCCATAGAATTTAGTTCATTTTATTTTATTACTGTACTCCGTTCTTTATATTTTTTTACTGTTTTAAACAGATCTAAAGATTAGTCTATCATACGAGATACGAATCACTGCACATATAACAAGTTGTATATTTGTTTGGGCGAAATTAATGCGATATAATTAACTTTGTAACGGAAAACACTTTTTTGTGTCTATTTTCATAATTATTTTTTTTACCTTATATTTGAAGCGTAGGTACAAGATATTATCAGTGTACTTGCAATCTCTTAGAATTAATACCTATTTTAACTTAACGATCGGACGACTATTACATTTTATTATTACGCACGTTTACATGTATGTGTGTACATAGGAAATGAATACTATACCTTTATTTATAATAACATAGTTTGTATTACAGGATTGCATCTGCTGAATCGTTCCATTTATCTCTAACATTACGCGTCGTCTCAAGTTACTAGTCCTAAAGTAGAGCAAAGACTAATCTCGTACCTATTCATTGTATGACAAATATGGTGTGCCGCAAATTCGTACAATAACAAATGGCAGGAAGTTTGGATCATGCCACAGTTTCCGTTACTTCATACACTCCCATAATCTATAGAAAAATAAAGTTATGTTTCTTCAAAATAAGGTTTAGTTAAATATGTTATTTTATTATGGATAGCAAAAATAGGTACGAGTTGAATGTACGAGGAACGAATTGACCTCGGTTAGGATTACAGTCCCACCGAAAATCGCCAGGTACCTAGTGTAGCTACCTCTGAGGACTAAGTTCTTACGCCTCGGATGAGTATATCTCTCTTATCACAGTCTTCAAATAGCACATAGTAGTGCTTCACATTTCTGTTATTAGGCAAAAAGGAGTAGCAATGGTACATCTAGAGTCGACTTACCTTTAAAAAATGTTTTTGCTGGTTTGTTTTTATACAAAGGTGGTAGCTTAGAGACTGCCAGTATAAAATATGTTGGAAAAGGCGGAACTGATTTTAACTGAACTTTCATAGAAGTAAATTCCAATATTCTAGACATGTTTAAATAGAAAAAAAAAACATTTTGTCTATTCCATTCCCCGAAAGTATGTGACATTGCACCGAATCGTAGCCTTGATTATGTACAATACATACATTCACATGTCTTATCTCAAATATCTACTACAATAACGGAACAGCTTGTAAATGTTTTGTAATGTTTTAATAACGGGTCTGAATAGACATTCACAGGGCCATAGTAGGTATTGAAAGTGACAACTAAAACTTTTTATGCATAAATTATATGCATTTTAAATAACATGCATATTTTATATTTTAAAGTTCCGGTAGTTAAACAATTTTGGCGCATTTACAGCAGGTACTTTGCATAGTGTAGGTATGTTGTCTGCTTACTAGTAATTTAAAAAAAATGAATAATCAAAATAATTTAGTAGTTTAATTCAATATTTTTATAGCCTAATGTACCAAGAACGAATTAGCAGAGATTGCCACTAGGTCTTTACGTCAAAGATTTTAAGTGTTTATAAAATAAAATGTAAAAAAATAAAAAAAGTTTCCTGCATTCAAAAATATACCTATATATATCAGTATAATTAAACGTATTCAAACAAAGAAAAAGTATGGCGTCTGTAGTATAAAATTGATATACCTACCTAAAACCTAACTGTAAACAATGGCTAGTGTTTAGTCTGAGTAAGTATAAATAGCACATCCGCTGGTGCTTTAGCATGGCTACTGGTAAGCACTATGCACTTTGTTACCTAGTTTTTATATTGTAAAAAATAGCAAACGATGCAGTCCATTGGCAAGTGGCCCTAAGACTACTTCTCTATGATTATCCTTGGATGCGTTGCTACTTCTCAAGGGCTAAGTCGGAGTGCCTCGGATACGTATGTTTGCCTTACCACGCCCTTCAAACTACAACATAGAAGTGTTTAACTATGCTGTTTTAGCTAAATGGCGTTTTTACCTCACATTTCTTTACAACTTGTAGGCGTGGTTTTATATAAGATATATTTTACTCATTCTATATCTGTAATGATGTAGTATTAGGTAATATTTTATTACGTAACAACCAGACGTCATATGTTAGGATATTATCTTGTATTACGTTCTGATGATTTTGTCTAAGCGCGCAATCGGTTCGGGATTTGCAAATAGATTACCTTGTTTCCATATAAACTGGAAGGTATCTAGAAACAAGCGATCGTTCAGCTAGCATCCGTTCGTCATTGTTCTATTATAGTCCGACTATAACTGGCCACGTATCCGGGTGCACATATACCCCAAAGCGCATTCCTTATATGCTAAATATATCGACCGTAATTTATCCGTACAGCATTAGTTAATCATCAGCAGAATAATATATCTTGTTCGTCTATTTTGCGTCCATAATACGGACTGACAGGGTTCCGATTTACTTTGCAACAGTTGGCATATAAATGCCTGACTATATTTCATTGTTGGGCCGGTATTTCATCGTAGCGCAACTTAACAATAGATCATTTGAATGCAGTGGCCACCGTCCAAATGGTCGAGTAGATCGAGTAGGCGTAGTTTGGCTGTTATATATGTTTACTTAGCGAGAGGTTTTACATTTCTGACTAATTAGCGATGGGTGGGCTATTAATAGAGCAAACACACCTTGGGATATTGTGGGAGTTAACACCTATAATACGAATGAGTGACAGACTCGTATCACACATCGAAACGACGGATATGACGACAAGACAAGCTGTAACGGTTACAAAATAAAATGGTGTTTTAAAAATATACCTAATGTCAAGTACATCCAATCCGATCGACGAACTATCAGTTTGAAGTGATGATATTATTAAATTAAGTAATTCAATATATTCTTGGCCTTATAACTGTATACAGAAAAGAATAAAATGCTTATTACGTTTCATTTATAATCTAATGTCGTAACAAGAGTTATGTTTACTTCAAGGTAGGTTTTGTGACCAATTAGAATGCAATGTTTTACGAAAAAAGTACATTTACATATACAAATGATGCGGGCGGGTGTGTGATGACGCAGTGTCGCCGACAAGGGTCATTGTTACCCTCGCTAGCCACTCTCTTTTGTTACGCTCATACAAAATGTCCCATTGTTTCAAAAGGCTTAAATAACTCCTAGCCATATTGAACCAAACATACTCCTTATCTCTCCTATTAGGAAATATATCATATAACTAACCTTATTTGAAAAACGTTTAGGAAATAACACCAAAACGCTCTTTGTGGTCAACGTGTAAATGGAACAAATGAACAATAATAACAAGCACGAATTTGTAATAACGCTTAGATCATAGCTACATAAACTATTAATACAGTGTAAATGTACGCAGTATATTCCAGTTAATAATGTATTTACTTATTTATTACCAAGTAATGTTTTGTAATAAATTCTCAACATACAAACATTAAAAATTATGATTGCAACAGAGCAAATATTTTTCCTTTCCGACTACAAGTAACTGTTCTCTGATGTGAGCTAAAATTGCGCATTATTGTTGATGTCCTTTAATTATAAGGCAAGAATTCTATTTATTCAATGAATTCCTCCCACTCTGAGGGGACACCCGGCTCAGCAGTGGGATGACGTCGACCCTGAAAGCGAAATATGTACTCAGTATTCTTAAGTGTACCTTAGAATAGATGATTGTTTTGGTTCATTTATTTAAAACCGATAGAATACAAAAATCACACAAAAGAAACACTTCATGAATTGTTATTTTATGATTTGTAAATAAATATTAGATAGATGCCATCATACGGTAAAGATAATTTAATAATCCCTGTCCATCTGTAAAACAAAGTTACTTTGCTCTAGCTCATAAACGGCTTGAAACCTTGCGTGACCCCGTAGCAAATGCAGCCACAGGTCACTTTCTGCAATCTAGGTTAAGAAGGATTAAGAAAAGAAACGTTTCTAAGCTTGTACGTGTTTGCAGTGTTTGCACTTAACATTATCAAGAACTCGTATTTATTATGAGTGACAAGTTAGGTACAGGTCAGGAAAATCAAGGAAATGGCTACTCTCATATGCCAGGAATCTCGTAGGTCACCTTGCTACTTTGATTTGGGGTTGTTAAAGGTTTGGGATAAGTGAAAGCAATAACCGCGGTAGCACATCATCAGTCATGCACAATAATAGTTGCTAGGTATTATCAGAAGCATTTAGAGCTATCAACAAGCTGTTTCTGATAAGTGGAGTGGAAGGGAAGCGGAACACGAATCGATATGAGTTGTCACTGCGACACTTGGAGCGGAACGTGCCTCCCATTTGAATGTTCATCTCGTTATATTTTGCATAAACAAAACATCATTTTTATACAAGCTTCCGGACATGGTTTTGCTCATGGCAACACCGTTACCTACTTAGCTTAAACTTAGCAAATGTTCGAGATAAAGAGGGTCCACTCGGAAGTCCATTTATAAAGTTACCTTGCAAAAGTAAAAAAAAAATAAGAAACATGGAACACATTACATTTTAAATATGTACTTTTAAATAAGCATTTAATCACTTCACAATTACTTTACTCATTATTTAGATAGATAAATAGTTAATACTATAAAATGTCTTGAAAGTACGTCCTGATGGTAAAAGAGCTATTCTTCTCATGCAATAAAGGTAGCAAACGAACGTAATCGTGTAATGTTAAGTGGTCACGCAGTCCATGGACGTTTGACAATTAAAACGTATACCTACAATTACAATTGTTCTCAAGGCGCTATTAAAATATCCTCATTTTTCTTATAATGAAGGAAAAACAAAGATACATACCCGCTGAGGTTCTTGCCGGTTCGTCTCGGATGAGATTGAATTCTAGTCGGAATAGTCGGATACTAGATTAAGAAAGAAATTGTAATTGACAATTTATAAGTTATCCCTTAGGCCTATAGCAAATACTCTAATCAGTATGGTTCACTGTAAATCTTGGTATTGCTGAACCAATAAGTTTGTTTTAAAATGTTTTTTTCTTACGCAAACTCTTTTTCATCTTAAGACTTTATTGCATCGTGTGTGCAACAAAATTACGATACAAGATAAAAGAATCTCAACGTTTTTCCCGAATACTTATTTTCTCGGTTTAATCACTTTGTTTTTCTCTTAACCTTTGGGTAACCTTTTCAAAATTGCTTTAAATTAACTTTCAACTGCTTGGGCACTATAGTTAAATTGTAAATTAAGCTCCATTTGGCAAGATATCCAAAACATCGCATTCTTAGTTATTGAATCGTTATTCTAAATAACTGCAAAGCTTACAAACGTTATTTTTATTGAAGAAGTCGTTGAACTTTAAAAAAGCTTCGAGATACTGTCTAGACCAAAGGGTATGGCTATATTAGAACGGACGACATTCAGATCAATGCTAAATTCAAGATCACAAATAGATTTATAATAAACACTTAAATATTAAATAAATATTTGTTATAATGCAACATAGCATCAGATGAGAGGCATACAGATATCAATATCTGTAAATAAACAGATCAATTAGTAAACAAACATTGAATTTAAAATTGATCTTCCTCAGTAATATGACATACATAAACACAAATCACACGGCCATAAGCACATACATACTGTACAAGTAAATAAGCAAAAGGGAAACTCACATAATACAGTGATACTGAGTATACAAGAGGGAATTGCTTTCCACAGCTCGGCACGACTTGGTTTGTCATTAAAGTGAAAACAATGGGTATGTTTTAATTATGAAATACTTAGAGTTCGTTGAATAAGACTTATTACGCATCAGTAAGTACTAGCGGATAAATCTGGAAAGTTAAAAGAAACTTTAATATTTCTATCAGTACTATTCCAAGCGAATGCTTATTTAGCACTTCTAAACATAACAGAGATTCTTATTTCATCGATAATTTTTTTAACGCCTTTTTTTAAGAATGCTTTTACCAATATACACGATATTAAATGTCTTGTCAGATATTTCCTTAGCACTCGTGTAGTTATTTAACACATCATCATAAGGACCGAATAATAAAATAATATTTTAAAATCAACCTAAATTTTGATATGCTAATATTCCAAAAGTCGACTTGATGAAAAAACCTTTTATAGTCGTAGCAGCATTATTACAGTGGTCAGATGCAGCTCTTCAGGATTAAAGCTTTGGAGAGTGGTAAAGTACCTTTAACCAGTTCAAGTGCCCGCGTGTGCTATATAAATGAAAAATTCTACGTGATGTGAGAGAATACGCCAAGAGTCATGCACAGAAGGAAATATACGAGGCTCGTAGACCTGAGATTTAAAACGAAGGCTTAGTCTTATGAAACATTCAAAGGACATAAATACCTCTAAACACCGACGGATAATATTTGCTTTATTTGACACTGCAGTTACGTCATTGTTTATTTAAGGAAGTATTTACACAGATTCGAATTCAGTGTGTTGCGAAAGATTAATCATTAACCGTATTTATAGATTGATGGCAAATCTCTGTGGGCGGAAAGTAGGTTTACTACTGACGTATTTCAAAAAATGTGTGAGCAATCGATGTATATTCACCAATGTATAAACCCATGATGAAGTTAACATACATTTAAGGTAGGGAGAGGAGTTAGGTTACAAAACTTACTATAAATACATTGATGTTTAATGGACCAACACTTGAATTCAAAATTACGGATTTGATTAAAAAAAACATTTTATTGTCTTATTAGTATCAAACAAAACATGTATTTTCAAACGGTAAATAAAGAAGAAAAATATAAGTACATTATTAAATGCTTATATTTTTATAGAGGTACCTATTGGTTTCTATAAAATTATATTTTAAGTTTAAAATGAAAATAAAATTGTTGTAACCTAGCAGACTTATGATAAGCAACATTGAACTTTTCGCTTGTAAATCAACATGGTACGAGTTGAGTCATAAAACTTTTAGCACTAACTGTACCTATTGTGTTTCATTCAACTATTCACAAATTACTTCAATCTAGTGATATTTGATTCTTCTCGAAACTTCATGGACGCACGTTGCGGATGTTTCTCTTTTACACTAATAGCCTTCGGGAGATGAAAATATCCCAGACTTCGGATTTCCACGCCCACTAGACGCATTGCCTATCTCTATTCAAATATACATTTTCATCGAAATATTCTCAACTGTTTCCATCGCGATTTTACTGAACGTCTGTATTTAAACTGTACACAGTCGCTTTGTGATTCATTGGAAGCTGATTATAATATTCATGCGTTATTGCAACAAATAATTTAGATATTCTCTTGTTCCAGGTATTGACACACGCGACAGTTAACATTCACTGGACACGAATATGACACATCTTACATTAGAGTGTGAGTTGATTTCCATGTATTCTTGGTTAACGTCGACCTGCAAATTGCTCGCTCATCTCTACGACACACTCTCTAAACCGCAAAAACGACATTTCAAGGATTGCAATATTTACATACGCGTTTTGAAATGAGCTTATATCAATATACTGGGTCGTTGATCTTTACTCGCTATCAGTAATCATTATCAAGATTGCGTACATCGCTTCTTTCAGACACGCCTTAGACCGGTCTGTCTGTCTGTTTACCGAATGTATCAAAATATATGTCGAGTAACGGTTACGTTATTGTTTATCGAAATGATAGTGGACGAATTGGCACTGGACCAAATCGAAACACCTTTGCAGGTGTGTCGGTTTGTCGCCTATTAGCATTCCCGCCACTTACACGCGAGTGCGTTGAATGCGTACAAACCCGGCCACCATTAATCGGATCTCAATTGAGCAAACACAGCCGAAACATATGTTTGCACGAGGAAATATTGGTTTAATAACTTCGTAATAGCCTACTTAACTCTTTATTGCCCAATAAGTGCCATAAAGGAAAATAAATTAACTGTGAATTCGAAAATGTATATTGTTTTAAAATTAAGAGCTATTTCAATCAATTCTGTTTCTAAGGAAATAAAATTTATAAATCGGTATGCTCCAAGATTTTTACTTTCTATCAAAATGTTTAATTGACACTTAAATTTAGAACAACGAACTCAGCACTCCAAAAATAGTCAGGTTGACAACCAGATCTAAAAAGTGTACAAAAAGTTTACTTGACAAGCGTTTCTCTTTAACATATCTAGCAATGTGATTAATACATATATAACGAGTAATACATATATTTAAATTCGATCGCGTGCTGCTGAATTGTATATTAATTTATTAATTGATAAGTGACATGTTGGAAGTAGGCGGCTATTTTGTTCTAATTGTGTGGATACCGTTAGTTTACTACCAATTTGGACAATGTCATCGTTCTTGCAATAACGGTTATCAATCAAGATAATCACTGATCGTACTGTCATACTGCCTTTGTTGACCATTTCAACTCCACAATAAAACTGCTGAGATACATGTCGATCCATTCACAAATATCAATAAGTGCATGATAATATCGACATTGATAAGATTAAACCTATTGAGGATTTACTGTAATGATTTAGTTGAGTATGGCATTTTTAAATCAACTCTATGTAGAATACTTTTATATTAAAGCTAGTCTTAAAATGTTCTTTTAATTGAATCTTATATTCGGTAGTTACCTATTTTTCAGTGTATTTTCATCATGCTCTAGTTTCCAAAATGAATTATTATGTTCGTACTATAACAAAGTTTACTAGGCGTTAACAAAATGAGAACTCCTTTAACTAGTTACATTAAAATTCAATAGTATTATACAAATCGATACACGCTTTAAAAAGATATAAATGTAACGTAAATACATTGACATTTATATCCTAATCATTATTTATCCTCCTCATATCATCCTCATCACTCTAATAATTTCGTCTGGTTTATATGTTAAAATCTAAATCTATTATAAGACTGTTAAAAACAACATATCACATGTTTAACGTCACACACGACCAGTATATCTATTCAACAAAATGAATGGAAAGCTAATCTCTACACCTGTCACATACGTAAATTTACTGATGATCGTTTCTCTGTTAAATAATTCATTGAGTCACCCTTCCCGAGATCACGTCGCGTAACCGAATTTATTTATAGTAAGCAATTAATACTTTAATAACATAATAACATCTTTAACGACTTTCTAAACAAGTTCCAATTTCTATACTTTCATCGTAGCTTTATAATTTTAATACATGTTATAATAATATACTTGGACAAACGTACACAAATTATATACCTAAGCCGGCTTAGATGAGTCTAGAATAAATGTTATACTTAAACAAAAAACGAAAGTCGGATAATTAATATCCAAACTTTTAAATATTTGAATAAAAATTAATTTATACGAATACAGTTTTTCAGAAATGTTTTAATAATCTTATATTTAGACAATTATAAGCTGTAATAAAGTTTAGAACACCACCTAGATTTTGCTTGACGATAGTTCCACGATAAGCGGTGTAGACCTTGCTGTGGAAAATTAAATTTAAATTTGAATGTAAAATTTCAAACACGTAATAAGTTCTGCTTAATAAATATTAGTTCTGGACGAACCTTTGGAATATTGCTCGAAGGTTTAGTGAGTTGGGCGTTGCCAAAAGCAGTTTATCCGTCAAACCATCTTTCAAATTATTTGACTTTGGCACAGCATATAAATTTCGAGTAAATCACGATGTATTTGACATATTGTTATTATAGGTACGTGTGTAAAAGACAAATAAAGGCCGTGTGACATAACGATATTCTCACGCCAAACAAGTGGTATGCCAAAAAATAGATTCGTTTACGCGTAAACAACAAACGTGAAATTTTGAGTAATTTATCTTCCATCTTCCACGCTCGACAAAAGCGATAAAAACTGGATGAGAACTTGGTGGAGCAACTCTTGTGTAACTTCTCATCCAGTACATGTTGATATTTCTTGTATCATCTTATGTGTTACATTAAAATGTTTACTAGTTACTACGTGCAATTCGTTCTATAAAAATGTATGAATGGCATTCCTGCTACATCCTATGCATCATATAGGGTGAAGCATTCGTCAAACCTGTATTCAGTAATTCATACGGCTTGATAATTTTAACTACTTGTCGTGCCAATTAGTTTTCTTCCGTTTATTCTAGTAGCGTTAAGTGCTTACTTGTCACAGTGACAGTTTAAATATCAATATAAATAGAAAAAAAACTTAAACGAGTAGGTATCATTGGGATCCTAAGAAATCATGATATTTTTATCACCTTTTCCAATTCCACTTTCTATGTATGTATGTATAAATTAGAATAAGTTATATTAGAAGTCGGTATGTTGACATAACTTACCAGATTGCTTTTATACCAATGAAATTTACTTTCTTGATAACAAAACATAAATAAATCTTAATTGATGGCATTTTCGAGGTTTACTACACAAATTGCAAGGGAGAGAGAGGTCTGTTCGTAATACAACGCACTCAATACCTTGTCTTCGAATTCCGTGTTCCGGTCATAACCATAAGTCAACAGCTGTGATTATGCCCATCGAAGTATAAAAGTCGTCGCGTTTAATGCCCTTAAATTTACTGATCGGTACTTTTTTGTGTAGTTAAAAACATTGATGTGATCTAAAATGAGGACTTAAAAAATATCTGGGGTCATGTTTTACTTTTTATCTATTAAGTGAGCAACCTTGAGAGAAATTTGGGTCGGCAGTAATGACAAAACAGGTTTCGTGTAATACTATCTGCTCACAACATCCGGAACTGATATGCTCGTAGTCGGAGTAGCCTTGGAAATGTTAACCTTTCCTTCTTGTTGTTAATGAGTTCGGGCGAAGATATGTAGTTTCTAAATAGCACACTTCGCGGTACACCTGCCTCGTTATTTTAGCTGCAAGCCGGCCGTGGTGGGCGATGCAAGGTGATGCTAGATTATTTTCACATTCTAGGTCACGTGTGTTGTCTCAGGGACATTTGACGTGAGCACGAGGTTGCCTCGAAATATTTGTGTGTCAGTATGTCATTTTTATGTGAACGTTTTATTCTTCAAAGATAATTTCAAGACAAATTTCACTGAATTATTTACGTAGACGTTCGTATACTTCGTATAGCTTGCTTCTCCTGTTGTCCTCGTTTCCGTTTTGACATTTAACATACTTGAGCTAGATTTCTTTAGGCATCCTAAATTTAATTTATAGCACGACTAGATTTATGATCCTATTAGATCTAGATTATTCGGATTTGCATCTTGAAATTATTTATAACATTATTTAATAAAATTGTTTTACCATATGGTCGACGAACGTAAATCAAGTTGCCCATGAAAATCAACTGTGCTATTCTATTTTCAGAATACTTTTCCAAGTTAAAGAACAGTATTTGTACGAGTCTAACTCATGTTGAAAAGTCGTAACATTATCAATTAACTGATAAATTCTAAATATTCTAAATATTTCTGATAATAAAGTAGAAATTAATCTTAACAAGACAGTGACATATCAAATTACATTTCAATTAAGACTTAATCGAGACGTATAGTTTCCAATTGATACATCTACGGAATATGCAAATTTCTTGACAGTGTTTTATTACTTAACATTTTTGGGCATATTCGACAACCAAAAATTAGTACCTACATGAGATTGTATTTATGAGATATGCAAATTGGTGTAATTAAGTATTTATGTCATAAATCAACTTTCGATGTATCTACAGTGTCACGGTTCCGTATTAACATAATGAGGTTTCAAGAGTTTCGAAACGACGGCCTTGTGCCCATCAATTTGTGTATCATCGGGGGGTATCAGTGATGCGACATCCACAGCCCGTTAACTGCACCGTTAATCTGATCAGGTTGTATCCATGTACAGGTCATATGTTAATGGTATTATTATTTGAAGCCCTGTGCCAAGAGCGAGCTCACACGATGACTCACGTTGCATACTACGATCACAGAATGCAGTTCGGTCACTTTGGGTGTTCCGTGATGACGTCCCCCTCGAATTAATGCTTCATTTCTGGACGATATGCGTACTTCGTAGTAAACGAGCTGTAGCCTAAACAGATAATAAAGTGGAACAACAATGTAGGTGGCTTTGTGTATTCAGGTAGAATTCGTATTCATTGCGTTTTTATACCTCACCCACCTACGTTGCAACGCCTGAGAAGTAATCTGACAATGGCGTAGTTGCGACGGGATCCACGGATAATTGTGTAGATACATGCACACAATTATAGCTGTAGTAGATGAAATCGAGCGAAGATGGACGATTAAATCAATTATTCGTTTGTTACTGAAATGACGATTTCAATTGCGATGGGAGTTGTTTTTGTATTAATTGTCAGCGTGAATGCCAATAGAACGTGGCACGACCGAGCCGTTTTGAATGAGCTGAATATAGTATTTATCAGCTGCGGCCTTGAGCCCACAGCGGAGCCAGTTCGCTTGCATTTTATAGGAGCGCCACTAGCGAAATGAACCTACCTAGGTACGCTCTACTTGTCCATTCAACAGTGAATTTTGCTCGTGACTACGATCAATAGCATAATAACGAGTTGTCTTTTGACGAAGACAAATTGGCACATTATGATTTTAGGGTTAGTTTTAGTCAAGGATTAGAAAGCATTTTGCTTAAACAAGTTTTAAATTTAGATTTTAGAACTTTTACACAGGTTTTCGCAATATAAGTCTTATTCATTTCCAATACAATATCCATTCAATTTCGCGCAATAATAGTCATGACAATTCATTTTTAACATTTTCAAGAAAACCCGTAGCTACGAACAATTAACAATTTATAAACATTTTTTTTAGGTTTTATTAATATATAAAGTCATTTATTTTGAAGTTCTAATAATTTGAAATTATCTACTTAGATAAAGTTATTTAGTCCCAATCACATATAAAAGATAATGTATAATTAAATTTTACTTATTTTGGACCTTATATTTATATTTTTAAAAAGGAATAGGGGACTAAGTACTGAATAACAGTACTGATTGGAAAGCCTAAGGACAAAAGTTCTTTTTTGTACACAAAACCCAGTGCAATATTACCAAGCATTGCGTGACAGTCGCAATCGCAAAGTCTCTTGTTTTTTGTATAAAAAATATTCTCAGATGAATTCGCCGTCTTGCAGACTTGACTAAGGTAGCTAACATAACAGTATCTAGGTCGATTGCACCGCACAACTTTACCTCTGTTCCCATGTAGGGTTGCTAGGCGTTTTTAGCCAGACTTATTTGGTTTTATTGTCGTGTTTAGCCAAACTTATACGCACAGATTGTCCATCTCTTTGAACTAATTTCGGTTAAATTAAGTAAGCAGCCAAGGATCACCACACTTTATATATCCATTTTTTTGTTTTATTTTACGCTTTGTTTCGTGCTTGTCAGTCTAAATGGTCAAGAGCAGATTATGGATTTCGAAACTCGGACGTCTAGATTGAAATTATGAATTTGTAACCACTAGATTATTACTGCTGCTAAATAAAAGTTTATAAACCTTTTTCAGTAAAAAAGTTATTTCCATTTCCAGGAAACACGAGCATATCAGGTTTTAAAAGAGCACATCTGATATTTACTGCAACATTACAAATATAAAGTTCATTTGTGGTCTACCAACCCTATTGTTATCCACTACACTTATAAGACTTTCTTTGTAGAAGGGTGGGATGGAAATTATGAGCCCGTTTCATAGTGTCGGTTACAGCATGTAATTGTAATTTGATAGATATTTGATTCGTCAAGGTACAGGTTTAGAATGTACCGAGTATGAATTTCAAATGGAATTGCAAATGCATTGAAATATGACTGTCTAAGGTTTGTTGTGTATAAATATTAAACTTGTTATGCTAAATACTAAATCTAGGCTGGTATATAAACAGAATTCTGGAATTTTAATGTTAATTACATTTCAAAGTTCGAGATCAAACTCAAACTCGTAAGATTCGAAAATGGTTGCATTATCTTTGTATATCTGTCGAAACTTTGCGTTACATACTTTGATTCATACGTAAACTGGAAAAATCTCTAACTTTATACAATTTCCTGTAACAATATTTACTTTTACTTATTGGATTCCTGGCAAAAATAAATTTATTCAAGAACGTGTCAACATTGGGCTCTTGTTTAGCAAGCTAAGGTCGTTCTTTCGACTAACTTGTTTGAATAATGCCAAATATTTTGAGAAACGATAGAATTTAGCCTCTTAAGATTTTACTTTTGCCTTGATTGACACCTTTTGTTTCTAATAAATACTATACCCAATATAGCTTATAAGTATTTACAGAATTAATGTTCCATGAAATAATCCTACATCGTGAAATACTTCACCTGTTTTTAGACTTAAACCATGTCAATAAAACTATTTTGTTGCGTAGGTACCTACTATGTATAATCGTAACGTTAGTAGTAGGTATTTACAATGCTACATTATAAATTGCTAGTTAAAGAACTTACGGTAAATATCTATTTACGTGAATAAGATTTTGCTATTCAGGCCCCAAAAGTAAAAATAGGCAGGAAGTAAGTGCTAACATTTTGCAAATTCGGCGAGGGTGCGACCCCTCACTAGCTCCCCCACTGATGCAACTGCAGTATTGATTAAAAGTACTTGGTCCCTATAATACGTTTTTCCCAATATTTAAAACTAAGCATGTTAGCAGATTGAGTTACGTTTATAATTACTAGGATAAAATAGCATTACGAAAAAATATATAGCTATGTCGATAATTGCCCAGGATAAATCCAATTTATACCGAAACACATTTTCGTTTTCATATGAAAATGCATTTTGACACATATACCTACTCGTATGTGTGTCGTAAAAAATCTACAGACAGATTAGATCACGACATGATGTTACTATATGTAGTAATAACACGATACAATGTAATACGTAACGAAATTTTTATACTTGACCAATATTAGAGATTAACAAATCTCATAACATTACCGTTCTTTTCACGCTCACACATAAAACCTATTCAGTTATAACCGCCACAACTTCCCTCTAAATCCAAGTTACTAAAATTATTCTTTGCTGCAGACCTTCACAGCATGGTGCAACAGCCATCTGAGGAAAGCCGGCACTGGCATCGAGAACATCGAAGAGGACTTCCGCAATGGACTGAAGCTCATGCTGTTGCTCGAGGTCATCTCTGGGGAGACCCTGCCCAAGCCCGACCGCGGCAAGATGCGCTTCCATAAGATCGCCAACGTCAACAAGGCTCTGGACTTCATTGCATCCAAGGGTAAGTCTGACTACAAATAGATTGTATCTTAAAAAAAACAACAGCTGCTCTTAAAGAACTATCACTGAAATAGAAATAGAATAGTCATGGTCACATTCTGACCTAAATTGACAATATAATAAATCAGGATCAGTGAATTGGGCGATAAACTACGTGTATTTCATAACAAAGATTTACATTTTGTATTTGGTTATACTAATAACGAAGTTGACTTTCCGAAGTAGGTATCAATTTAATACTTTCAATATCTCCACACATCACAAACATTTACCGATTCAATTAATTTCATAAACAGACAATGACATGAGCGAAAGTGAAGCTTAGCTTAGTGACCTTAGTGTATTTTTCGTGACTCATAATCTACAAGGCTCTATTATTAACAAATAAAATATTTAATTGTCAAGAGATTAGCCTTTATGAGTCTGTCCTCGCATAGGATTGTTATTTTCTTATTAGTAATTACTAAAACATGTCTCCGTGTTTAGCCGTATGTTACATTATTTTCATTCCATTCCATAGCTAAGTAGGTACGGTTAATTGACATCGGTTGAGCTGCCAAGAATAATTCCCATGAACACGTTAGTCAATATCCTCGAATTTATTGGTTCGGCAATTCATTGTCAAAGGCCAAATGGTATCATCTACCCAAATGACTCAGAGAGAACATTTTCCTGGTTCATGTTATGTCTATGTCATATCATGTCATATTGCATATGTCTGTATATTATAATATTTTCTTCCAGGCGTAAAATTGGTCTCCATCGGTGCCGAAGAAATCGTCGATGGCAACCTCAAAATGACACTTGGTATGATCTGGACCATCATTCTCAGATTCGCTATCCAAGACATATCGGTCGAAGAAATGACTGCCAAGGTGAGGATTACCTTATCTTTATTACACAACAACAACCTCTTATCAACTCAATGGAGTGTGTCTATTTAGTAAATATATTGTGTACTTTCCTTAACATATACGATTGTTTGAATAGGTTAAGAATGAGAAATACTGGGGTGGCCTAAATTCTGTCATCATTTTTTTTATAATTTTGAAGTGGCATACGTGTGCTCTCGTGCATCTAATGTTAAGTGCTTAATTCCGCCCGTGGACATCTGTAACCAACTCCACGTAGGAAACAGCTTCATTTTAAAACTGATCACAGATGCATTGATGCAGTACTAAAGTGGCTATCTTATACAGTCAGGAATTTCCACCTTACCACTAAACTGTAAGAACTGATTCACACTAGAAAAAGGTCTTTAGGCATAATATGTCCCTTATGCTTCAATGTTTTTTTGTGCTTGTATTTTACTTACGTGTCTATTATGACTCTTCCAGGAAGGTCTGCTTCTCTGGTGCCAGCGTAAGACAGCGCCATACAAGAACGTCAACGTACAGAACTTCCACCTGTCCTTCAAGGACGGTCTGGCCTTCTGCGCTCTCATCCACAGGCATAGGCCCGATCTGATCGACTACAGCAAACTCTCCAAGGACAATCCTCTGGAGAACTTGAACACCGCTTTCGACGTCGCCGAGAAGTATCTCGACATTCCACGCATGTTGGACCCCGACGGTAAGTTTCTAGATATTATTCACTCAGAAATCTGCAATGTATTTCTGAGCTATATAGTGATTTATTTGAATTATGTAATAGTAAATTTCAGACTTTCAGTTAGTAATTATTAAAGTGCGACATTTGCGATAAATTCGATATGAACTGTCAAATCCAGTGACAGAGAAAGTGTACATTTGATAAATTATACTGTTACGAACGCGCTAAAAAAAATAAACATTCAATTAATACATACTATTTGATTTGTTAGTATGCTAATGTTATTCATAAAAGGATGTTTAAAGGATCCAAAATTGATATTCTGAGTCATAATGATGAACAAAGAGATTGATTAGCAAAAAATACAATGACTACAGTTTATTATGCTGTATTGCAGACCTTATAAACACACCCAAGCCCGACGAACGCGCCATTATGACCTATGTGTCATGTTACTACCACGCGTTCCAAGGCGCACAACAGGTATAAACAAGGCTACCGATCCCTAAGGATACCCGAGCCCTAACGCCAGGCCTTTGTGTGTCACTTATAGCATGTTCCCGAGTGTATGTTGCGTTGAAACTTTATTGTTAATAAATGCAGTACGGAAGTACGGAGTGTGTTAACAACATTCATCAGTATGAAATTTGAATCTATTCAAACGCTAATGCGTGCGCAACTGCCGCTTTTTCGCTTTACTTACAATGAAGTGCAATGTAGGCGTTTCTTGCGTTGATATCGTATGCAGTAACGCTCTTCATTCATATTAAATTACATTTATTGTAGCAGTATTTCTTTTTTAACGATAAAAATAATCATTTTATATTAGAGTACTTAGACTTCACATACATTTGGCTAAATATTTCTGATGCTTATGTATCTAAATTATAGAATCTTGAGTATAGTTGAGCTTCGTACTTCCATGCGTTATACAAATTAAAAAAGCGATATTATCATACAACAAGAGAAAATTATTGTACTTATTAAAATTTTGAAGCTTGGCGTACAATGTGCTCGCATTCTATGTTGATATTGTCCTAGACATTGTTATTTTAGCTTATTGTCATTAACTTTCTTGTTTTGAGATAACTTATTATTTAAACTAAGGATACATGTATTTTGCACCTGCTGCATTTTGCCCTTTGGCTCATCGCAAAACCTGTTACAGGTGATATTAAAAACCTCTAGGTACAAAATACAAGCATCCAAAGCCTTTCCTAAAACCATAAACAAAGTAACCAAATAGACTTGTTTAAGACACGACCATTTCTCAAACTACCTTAAGTCTAAATAAATAAATAATTAAATAAATGCATATATGCATAGACATTTCAGGGGTTGGCCCAAAAAAGGAGTGGGGTTCAAGCCTCCCTTCTTCCCAAAATCATTTACTTAGGTCGAACCGTGTGACCTTATAGGAAGCAGTCAAAATAAAAAATAAAAAAATAGAACGACCTTTTATTCAATGGATCTCGAAGACTACGAACTCTTAGTTCTTCGCATATATATATTTATTCGCCAACCTATTTTATAGAGGGCGACAGTTTCGATAAACCACACCCTCAACTAAGTCAAACCTTCACAAAAAACATATTGAACCCACCCTTGCTTATTTCTCAACCAAAACATTCAAAATCAAGTCTATTTGGTTAGTGTAAAAGCAATCCGCATGAACTAACCCGTGTCGCTAGATCTGCAGAACACGGCGATGCCGGACGAACGCGCCGTCATGACATACGTGTCTTCATACTACCATTGCTTCTCCGGTGCGCAGAAGGTTTGTCTTAATGCTTTTGATTTTTGGATTGATTCATTAATGTTTTTTTATGTTTTGTTGTGTTAAACATAGTTTTAGTGTTTAATGCCAGCAACGTATTTTAAAAAGACGTTAAAAATATGTTGTACCTTATAATATTTTACCATGTTAAGTTCAAACCTAGCCAAACTTAGCTCAATCTAAATAGGGTTCCGTTTTTTACCCTTTGGGTACGGAACCCTAAAGATATATTTTTTATTCAGTTATTATATTCGTATTACTTATACTTAATTAAGCGCTAAGCTTTATATCTTTGTCAATCAATATCAAATAATGATAGTCAAAATATAATTTTAAAAACAAAAAAAAAATTCAGCAGTAATTTACTGTCAATTTCTCTATTAAAGTTTTAAAATATAACTATGTTTTTATCTGTAGGCTGAAACGGCCGCGAACCGCATCTGCAAAGTTCTCAAAGTCAACCAGGAGAACGAACGCCTCATGGAAGAGTATGAACGTCTTGCCAGTGATGTAAGTATACCATTACTTTTATAAGGATAACAAGGTACCCAATTATATAAAAAAAAATCCAAAAAATCCTCCTTCCGATGAAAATTACTTTGATAAAAAAGATTTGTCAAGAAAAGAACAAATATGTATATAGACTTTTTGTGGATGTCCATTGAACATGGGATAAACTTTTCTTAATGCATCACACTTACCTTTCTCATATCTACTAAATTGTCCATATTCCGCATTTTTAGATAAATTGGCCCATGGTAAATATTATTTCTTGGTAAGTTTTCTTGTATATTCCTGGAAAATAAACATATAATTTTACAGCTGTTGGACTGGATCCGCCGCACCATGCCCTGGCTGAACAGCCGTCAAACCGACAACTCTCTTGCCGGTTGCCAGAAGAAACTGGAAGACTACCGTACTTACAGGTATTTTTATTTTCACGTTATATCGTCACTAGAAAGGCGTACTTACAGGTAATTTTTTACGCAATATCGTTACTAGAAAGGCTAAAATACTCAAGTGCATAAAGCCAATTTTTCATTAAAAAAAGTTTAATCAAAGCGATTTAAACGTATTATTGTCTCTAGAAAGGCGAAAATACTAAAGCGCATTATGCCAATTTTTCATACAAAAAGTTAAATCAAAGCGATTTAACTTTTTTATTCCATTTAATATTTAGTAGCAAAATATTTTTTTTCCATCTGAGAAAACTACGAATCAAAGCAAACTCCACGATAAACATGCAAACATTAATCAAGCTACGTGGATTATTTTTATCTGTGTATTTCAAGTCCAAATTACGGACCTAAAAGTTACAAGTCTTAGTAGAAAAAGTTCAATTTATCAGAAAACATATAACAAAATATTGTATTTACCTTCCAGGCGTAAGCACAAGCCACCACGCGTGGAGCAGAAGGCCAAGCTGGAGACCAACTTCAACACGCTGCAAACCAAACTGCGTCTGAGCAACCGCCCCGCATACATGCCCACTGAAGGAAAAATGGTCTCGGTAAGCATCGAAATCGTTGATTTTATTGATTAGCACATGATAACTAATACACATCTTTATGTAGAATTGGACTAAGTTAAAAATGTAGTGTTAACTAGTGATAACAATTGTTAGTAAGGATCCTACATCTATGTAAGAAACAATGTAGAAGTGGCTGATAAATAATTCTAATATTTGTACACTTCAAACATACGCACACAAATAAATTCATACGAACACGAACATACCTACAAATATATGTACGCACCCACGCACGCACAGAAATATATAGACACACATATGCACACTCATTTCACGCATAGACACGCACACATACACAGTTACACACAAGCACGATACGCGATACGTACATATTTAAATGTGTATATC
>DWPV01000305.1:0-32190 GCA_018251915.1 Urbanus proteus proteus | reverse complement strand
AGATTGTACTAACTACAGAACCATATCCCTTATATCACATGCCAGTAAAGTCCTACGACATATGATAAACTACCGTCGATTTAAAAATAATTTTAATGAAGTAGTGCATGTAAACCCCTCATTATCACAGGCTCAGAAGATGCAGTACTTGAAATCTAAAGTCCGAGGTGATGCGGAGCGTATTATTCAACATCTACAAATCAGCTCCGAAAATTATACAACGTGCTGGGAGATTTTGAATCATAGATATGAAAACAAAAAGCTGATTTTCGCATCTTATCTTAATGTCCTTTTGAACATACCTAGCATGCAAACGCAGGGCCTCGCACAAATAAAAAAATGTATGATTCGACTAAGGAAAGCTTAAATGCCATTAAAAACCTAGGGGTCGACATATCAACTTGGGATCCGATAATTGTTCATCTCTTATCACAAAAATTAGATAATGAGCCGCATGCGGATTACATAGAATCATTGAAGCACCCACGCGAGTTACCAGTTTTGTAAGATTTTTTAGACTTTCTTGAAAGCAAGTTTACGATGTTAGAACAATCCAAACGAAAACAAGATTCCATTACGCAGAAACCGAGTCATTATCTCGCAAATGCAGTTTTTCCGAAAAAACATCAGTATAATACCGGTTTCAATCAATATAATCGATATAAGCACCCTACTCTAATCGCACCAAACAACAGAAAAAATATTGAATTCAGTCAACCCTCTCCGAGGCCATTTATGAGGACATATCACGCCTCATCTCCAAATTGTCCTATCTGTCACTTCAGTCATGGGTTATTATTAGGTTGCCGTACATTTTTAAATAAATCAGCGGAAGAGAAATTAAAAAATTTGCTTAAACTGAATTGGTGTAAGAATTGCCTATGTAATCATAATGGATGACCTTGTTTGTCACAAAAACAATGTCGAATATGCGCAGGTAATCGTAATACCATTTTACACGATTCGTTTGGTCAGCAAGGCCAAGGAACGAGTCAGATGGTTGATTCAGCAAAACAATCTTTAAAGCATCAAAACGGAAGGAATAGGGCACATGTATCCCAGAAGGATGTGTCAGAAATTTTGCTAGCAACTGCAATGGTGAAAGTAAAAGCAAATGATGGGACATATAAGATGATGAGGGCTCTTATAGATCAAGGGTCCCAGATTTCAATTATATCGGAAAATGGAGCTCAGCAGTTAGGATTGAAGAGGGAGCAATGCAAAGGGGTGATTTTTGGAGTAGGAGAAAAGGAAAACTCGTGCAAGGGGCCAATTAATATCGAATGCGCGTCAATATATGACAATTTTACATTCACCACGCAGGTCTTTGTAATGAATCAGTTAATAAAAAATCTGCCGAACGCATCATTTGAAAAACCAACATGGAATTATATAAGCACACTGAAACTAGCAGATCCGGAATTTTATATAAGGAGGCCGGTAGACTTATTATTAGGAGCAGATCTGTACTCAAGTATTATGATGGAAGGGATGATGAGAGGGGAGACCTCTTTACAGTCTTTACAGCCTCTCGCGCAACAGAGTCAATTAGGATGGTTATTATGTGGAGCGATACCTTCATATCAATGCAATGTTATTTTAGCAAATATAGATGAAATTCGTAGGTTTTGGGAGACTGAAGAGATAAGTGAAGCATCTGAGATATCGACAAAGGATCAAGAATGTATGAACTACTATAGCAAGACAACAAAACGACTGCCGAACAGGAGATATGAAGTACAGATACCATTCAAAAAACAATTTGAGAATAAGATAGGGTCATCAAAATATATGGCAATAGCACAATTTCGCAACTTGGAGGCCAAACTGAGTAGGCAACCCGAATTGGCCGCGTCATTCAAGGAATTTATAAATGAGTACATCGAGTTAAAACACATGAAAGCATCGTCAAGTTCATTAGAGAATGAAGTCTTTCCCAATTTGCAGAAGGATCTACAAGAAGTTATACTAAAATGGCGTCAGTACCAATATGCCTTCACAGCAGATATCGAAAAAATGTACCGGCAGATCATGGTAAATGAAACCGACCAACGATTTCAGAAAATAATCTGGAGGAATGAACCGGGTAAGGAGCTTCAGCATTTTCAGATGACTACAGTAACATACATGCTCACAATCTCATCATCTTAACCATCTGCGAAACCCACAAAAAGGGCCTGGGGCACTTCAAAACAACCAATGGAAACACAATGTTTTACTCAGGACACATAACAGAGAGTAAAAACGGAGTAGCAGTTTTAGTGCCCAATAAAGTAGCAGCATGTGTGACTGCGTATAAAGCCCTTACCTACAGAATTATGACCATCCGCTTAAAATGCAAACCGCTACCGCTAAACATCATTCAGGTCTATGCTCCAACCGCACAATCTTGCGCGGTTGGAGAGAGACTGGAACGCCAAAATTGGGGACACATCACGTGATGATCATATCCGCCATATTATTGGAAAATATGGACTTGGACAGCGAAATGAGAGGGGTGAAAAGTTTATAGATTTCTGCATTAGTAACAACTTGACGGTGACAAATACACTCTTTGAACATCACAAACGCAGACTATACGCTTGGATATCCCCAGGAGACCGATTCAGGAATCAAATTGATTTCATTACTATAAATAATCGGTGGAGATCATCTATCACCAACACCAGAACATTCCCCGGAGCGGACTGTGGCACGGATCATCAACTTCTAGTTGCAAACCTTCGTATTCGTCCCAAAACATTCCAGAAAACAAAAAGACAATCAGTGCGTCCCTCACCATCTCAAGTAAAATACCTCACGATACAAGCGGAAGCACAACTAAATATCAGAGCTATACCCGCGCAGGAGATCCAGAGAAACAATGGTGTTATCTCCGAGACCAAGTGCACAAAATGTTGTACTCATTGCCTAAAGAAAGCAAGACCAAAAAAGATTGAATATCTGATAAGACTTGGGCTATTATCGAAAAGAGAAAACAGCAGAAGAATGGCCAGATCTCTCAAAGCACGCAAAATGAATATGCAGACCTGAGCAGAGAAATTCAAAGGATGTGCCGACAGGACAAAAATCTCTACTATAAAGAAATATGTAGTGAAATTGAGCAGCATGCAAACAAACAACAATCTGCAGACCTCTTCCGGAAAATCAAACAGATCACACGCAACTTTAAACCATGTTCATGGGCCATTAATGACAAAGATGGAAACCCAATATACGATGTCGTCAAAGTGGGTGAAAGATGGAAGGAATATTGCACTGAGCTATACCGCGACAATAAAGCATTTTCCTCCTCTTGCAACGGAGAAAACCAGGAAGTAGAGCTGGAACCCGACATACTCCGCTCTGAAATCGATAACGCCATCAAGAAACTAAAGAACAAGAAGTCTCCAGGTGCAGACCTCATTACAGCAGAAGTGCTCAAGGCCCTTGGCGAGCCGGGAGTTGCAGCTCTACATACCATTTATAACACCGTGTGGAGGACTTGCAAATGGCCTAAATACTGGGTACACTCATTAATACACCCTATACACAAAAAGGACTCAATGAGAGATTGTACTAACTACAGAACCATATCCCTTATATCACATGCCAGTAAAGTCCTACGACATATGATAAACTACCGTCTCAGATCGTTCCTTGATTGGCAAATTCCGCAGGAACAGGCAGGATTCGTGAGAGGAAAAGGCACTAGAGAGCAGATTGTCAACATTAGACAAATTATCGAAAAATGCTATGAGCACAACATCTCCGTAGTGATATGTTTCGTAGACTACCAGAAAGCCTTCGACTGTGTCAGATGGACGAAACTATGGGAGGTTCTGGGGAGTGCTGGCGTTCCTTCTCACCTGCTTCTACTGATCAGAAATCTATACGAGTCTGGTTTTGGAACAATACAACTTGATTCCTTCACATCTGACCATTTCGAATTCGAAAAAGGAGTACGTCAAGGTTGTGTCATCTTTCCCATCCTGTTCAACATCTACGGCGAACACATTATGCGCGAGTCCTTGGATGGATGGAATGGCGGTATTAAGATAGGCGGATTTAAATTGTCTAACTTGCGCTACGCCGATGACACAACTCTGTTCGCTTCATCAGAAAAATAAATGAGAGACCTAATGAATCGCCTAGATAAAATTTGCTTAGAATTTGGCCTTTCGATCAATAGAAGCAAAACTAAGCTCATGATAGTCGATCGCTCTGCGTCACTTCAACGTGCGAATCTGCTCAGTGACTTAGAAGCCGTCAGTGAATTCCAATACCTGGGATCAGTAATCAATGACAAAGGAAACTGCGAACCAGAGATACGACGTCGCATTGGTATGGCCAAAACGGCAATGAACCAGCTTAGCAGGGTATGGAGAGACAGGAACATCACTAGACGTACAAAAGTTCACTTAGTTCGTGCGCTCGTCTTTTCCATATTCCTGTACGGATCGCAGTCTTGGACACTGAAAGCAGCAGACCGACAAAGAGTGGACGCATTTGAGATGTGGTGTTGGCGACGAATGCTAAGGATCCCTTGGACAGCCATTCGTACGAATGCATTGATTCTAAAAGAACTACACCTCGGGCATTCCCAGCGACTCTCCAGCACTTGTCTGCACCGAGTACTTACATACTTCGGTCATATAGCCCGAAGACACAATGACAACCTGGAAAACCTAATAGTGACAGGCAAAGTGGAAGGCAAAACACCTCGAGAACGCAGCCCAAAAAGATGGTCAGAACAAGTCTCAAAACATCTCGAGATACCACTAAGCGTAGCTATACACCAGACTGCCGACCGACACAAGTGGGAAACCACCATACAGCAAAGAAGTCACGATCAGCGGTACTGAGAGAACGATTGAAGAGAGAGAGAAAAATAAATAATGTTTTTTAGCCCGGATGGCGCAATGGTTAACACGCCGGAACGCTAATCCGAGGGTCCTGGGTTCGATTCCCAGCGAGGCGGAAAAATTGAAAGATGAGTTTAAATTTCCGTTCTTGGTCTGGGTGTATGTCCTTGTCTTGTGAGTTGTCCATGGCACCCACGACACAGGAAATCCTAGGGTGGTGCCATGAATGTGAAGCGTTATTTATTGTTATTATTATTAGCGACTAGCTGAATACCGCGGTTTCACCCGCGTTTAAAAAGTAAAGAAGAATACATATTCAAACATAAATGTCATCCCGCTGTCCCGCGAAGGCGCGCGCATGCGCGTGGAGCCCGCTCTTATGAACTTTTCAAAAATTAAAGTAACCTAATTTATGCCTTAGACCTTCAACTATATTCCAGTGAAAGTCCCGTCAAAATCGGTTCAGCCGTTTAGAAGATTAGCTCAGTCAAACAAACAGACAGACAGACAATAATTTTTTAATTGCAATTTCGTTATAGGTATCGTGTATACTTTCATATGCATTGAGTAAAAAAAATTAATTTTGAAACCACAAACAGACACTTCAATTTTATTTATTTGTATAGATAATAACAACAGTAATCCTAGTATGTAGCATGACGACTATACACTGATTATAAAACATATTTTCGTTTTTAATTCAAAATTTATCGCTGAAAATAAAAAAATACGTGGCAAATCCCCATGTCAATGAATAAAAAATGTATGAAAATGCAAGAAAGAAATATTCCTCCGCAGAAGATGAGATATTGTTCAATTCCAAATGAAAATACCAAGAAATTAATATCAAGAGCGGTAAACTGCTTACAATAAGTCAATGTAATATGGAATTTCGCTTTTCGGGAACTTTGAAAACGTTTTTGTGAGATATTTCTAAAATCCTCTTAACGGTCACTATCTTCCTGTGAGCAATTTCAAAATAACTGCCATTTCGATGCTCATTACTGTGTGTATTTTTACGACAGTAAATCCTTCAGAATATAGTTCTTTTTTTCGTTATTTTGGTCAGTCAATCTTGGGTACACACTCTACCAGCTACCTAATGAAATAAATAATACCCATCGCTATTCCATTAATCAGACCAGGTCATCTTGGAAAGATCCACTCTATAAAGATCATGGAAAAAAGCAAATGATTGCTAGCAACATCGACACTAGGCGCAGTGAGGATCGATCGTTTTTAGCCCATAGACAACCACCATAACATAAGGTGTCTACTCCCAACGACATTAGGATATCTACGGTCACGAGTGGTCATGGGTGGGGGCTCTAATCGCTCATTATTTGTGACTTTGAGAAGACGGCAACTTGTTGCGGCTACAAGTTGTTGTGCCAGCTAAGGCGAGTTGTCCAAATGTGGGCTGCTTGTCGAGTTCTATCCCGAGATGAGTTTCCCTACATACGCAATGAGGTCACCGAAGGAATTTTAGTGAGTAAGAACCTCTCATAACTCGATTCTTCCCCCCAAAAGTTCGAGTATTTTTTGAAGATTTCTCCCTCAAAAAGAGAAAAAAAAGACTCTGTACGACGGATATCCCTATGAAAAAATGTTTCTTTCCACTAGACATGTAACAAGTTGATAATTCATCAATTACATCTCTTTCAAATCAAATCTAGCAGTGTTTGGACTGACTGGTGGATTTGGCTCGAATCCATAACTTAACAACCTCACACATCTTCAGTGAAAAGACCCTTAAGCTGCTCTTTCTATAAAATATTCCCTACATTAAGAGCAATCGTGTAATAAATAGAGTAACTTTGAACGTCAGATATTTTACACAAGCGCCCCTATTGAGAGGCATTGTGTATGTATATTATGGCGGTCCCAACCTTTGTCACACAAATTTACACCTTCACTGACTTTAATGGAGGCAGTATATTCCCGCGGTGCGTAGCTTTACAGGTTACTAAACAAACCGCTGATATAAATTATTCACAGTAGATAATAACTGTCTTCAATTTAGTGTCGATCGTTCGACAAGAAAACAATTCCTTAGTTTTTTTTGGAAGTAGCGAGAATACCATCTACCTGATGGTAAGTGGCCTGTCGCCTAGATAAAATTAAAATTCTACTTAAGGTTGACCACAGATGTTGATATATCTCCCTGAAGTCTAACTTGGAATGCCTGGGATACATATGTTTCCCTTACCGCATCCTTCAAAGCAGAACACATCAGCGATTAACATTGCTGTTATTATACAGAATCAGATGGTGGTGACGTCGGAGTCTAACTACAAAGTGTTCTATCGCCATTAAAAGTTGAGCGTTCTTAGTCGGTTCTCAAGAGGAACATAAGACGATCATTTTAATCTTTAGGAGTGGCACCGTATCTATGATAGTCTTACAGTTGTATCTGCCACTATACGAGAAAAATGTTCTTTCTTTCTTTCATAAAAGCCCTGTTCTGTATGAAATTGGATAAAGATGTCCTTAAGCGAGAGTAACCAATCACAATCATTCGGACTAAAAGTAAATCCGTATTTATCTGAATGACAGGATTCGTGGTATAAGATCAAATTTAACGCTATACTTACAACATCCAACCAGCGAATCCGTGAACCCAATTTAATTTAATAAGTATGAATTACGTAATAAGTAGGTAACATAATATGCCGAAAATATAAGCAAAAGGCTTTCCATATGAAAATAAAACCCGCTGAGTGATTGGCTCATCAGCCATGGCTATAAATCCGAGGTAATGACACTCAAAATTTGGCATACGCTGCCTGGTATGGTGAGATAAATGTTCTACGATATTATACTTTCCACATGTATGTATTTTTTTACTTTTACTGTGTTTGTAGACCTCTAAAAATTTAAGATCTGATAAGGTTCTGGTTCCAGGTTAGATAACCAGCCAAAAATCGATAGGAGAAGAGAAGTTATCCCGTAAGTGTCATTAAATCGCACATTAGGCCTGTGACATGGTTTAACAACTGCTATCCAATAATCTTCCATGTAGTCTTAAGTAGCATCATTCATGGGAAGAGAGGTAGTAACTCTTCCAATAAATGGTCGTAGGAGGTGACGAAGATATAAAATTCAGGAAATTCGCAGCAACAGTATTCTTGTCGTCATCAACGCCCGCTGCGGTCACTAATACACCTTATAACGACGTTTTTATTAATTAATATAAATCTAAAGGTGGTAGAACTCGACGTAGTTCGACTCCGGTACCACCACCGCACCTATTTCTGGCTTATGACATCACTGCTGTGTTCTGGTTTGAACGGTGTGGTAAGGGATACACTTATCCGAGGCATTCCAACTCAGTCCTCAGGGGTAGCAACGCATCTGTGGTCAACCTCAGGTAGGACCTAGATCTTCTTCTAGATCTGGACTGCATGCTCGTTTGCTACTTCGATCGTAAAAAAAAATCAATATTTTGGTCGAATTCCTCTTGAAAACAAAGTTATGTAGAATGTAAACCAACGGAAGTGACCTACATAGACACAAAAACATACTCATTTAAAAAAGATGGTAATTTCAATTTCTCCGAATGTATTCAATGTTTCCGCAAATCCGTAAGCCAATAACGGCTTTCAAACAATAACACTCGCGTTCTGAATCGACAGAATATTGACGGGTTCTGCGTAAATAGGGATGGGAGCGTATGTTTTTATGTCGATAAAAATTTATGGTTTTACAAAAGATCTACAGTATTGCTAGTGCTATCTATGTACATACAAACTCACCACCAGTAGAATAAATAGTAAGTGATCACAGTAGACCAGAGAAATAAATAATTTACTCAAAATACTCTTGAAGAGAAACTGTATGATATACGCAAGTGACTATGCGTATTCTAAGACGCCGACTTATTTAAAACAGGGATAAATAAATAATACTTCCTACGCTCATAGCCCATACTAGAATTTTCCCCTAAGTCGCGGCACATGGGCACATGGGCACACAAACACGAATACATAAATACCCAGACCCAGAACAGAAATCTAATCCGGAACCCATTGCATGTCAGACCGATATGGTGATCACTCCGCTACGCGGGATTGGCGTGGTCTTGAATCCTTAAATGGGTTATCATTCGGTATTCGGTACTGTGATTGCCTTCTTTTATAGGAGCTAAGCTCGAAACGCTACATAAAAAAATGCATTATATGCATAAATGTTTCACCGGGGATCGAACTCAGAACCATCAACGTACCAGTATCGTAACATCTCCGAAAGACCGTCAATGAAACATTTCATTTTACCAAGATAAACATCCTGTCACTGTATGTATCCCTTGTTACATCGAATCCGAAAATAACGCAAACGGCCAGATGTCTGCCCATAACTCCTTCTGCAAACATTCACTCTATCAATAAGTGCGTTCTCTATCGAAAAAATAAGAATAAAAGTGTCGATAAACATTGCACCGTAAACAGTCTGTTTTCTTTGGCGTTTGATCAAATTCTATACGCCTTTGTTTGATCTGCACATGCCGATTCTGCCGATTTTAGGGTTCAGCGCGCAATTCATTGAGCTGGGCATGTGAATTGTAAGGAATCATTTTAATATTTACTCAAAATTAAAATTACGCTGAACCCATTTCTTTTTTAATGGAAATCTAAAGGTTGGCCCCTATGGTATATGGTACCTATATAAAACATGATTTTAATAAATTATCCATTTTTTTGTTTTAGAAACATAAAATAGTTTTGTTTTAGAAACTGTTTTTGTAATAGAAACTGCATAAAACACCAATAGCCGTGCTGATACGTTGTTCATATCACAATGTGAATAATACTATCAAACTCGTCTCATTCCCAGAGGTGACCCTATACAATATTACATAATATATGATGGTTGTCAACAATTCACTGTGATATTAACATAGATACTTGATTAGTGTTATAAACGTTCTAAATATCCCTTCATTTAAATTTGCCCTGAAAACCTAAATACTCTGAAGCTACTATAAAGTAAATTCTACACTTAGACTAATTAAAAGCGTCTTCTGACGGCATTATCTTTAATTACATAATTCAAGTCTGTACCTAAAGTAAATAAGCTGGAAATTCAACATTTCTTAACAAAATGAGAAAAGGTCTAATGAATTTTAAATCTTCCGCATAGATAAAGTTTTGAGTCTGGAAAAGGCCTGAAGATAAATATTTTAACCCTTCCGTATAGGAAAATCTCTGTTTTGGGTGAGTGTTTGTCTTCGTCTTTGTGTATGTCAATGATAAAAAGAAACTTGAGAGGTGTCAAGGGACACCCGGATGGAACGAAGTTCCTTTCGATTAATTAGTGAAGGAATTGTAATCAAATTTTATTTTTTATTATTTATTATTAACAAAAAACCACTATACACTCAACAAAAATAATAACTGTTCAATGCGAAATAGAAATGAAAATATCTGGCTTGCTTTCTATAAGAGAGAGAGAGACAGACAGACAGAGAAACAAGTGACATGCGACAAAAAGTGTCGTGACAACTTTTTGTAAGATTTTCCGTATAGCCCCCTTTCACAATGCGCGATAAGGAACTTCGTTCCAAAACGCTAGTTTGTTCCAGGAAATAGCTACCCTTCGCTCTATAATGAGAAGATTTCTCATAAAAGAAAATTAATTAAAATAATCTTCCAATTTTTATCGTACATTAATAACGTTTATAATTATTAAGATTATTTGTATAGCCCCGGAAGTGTAGCAACGCATCTGTGGCCGACCTAAGTTGGAACTCGAATCTTGTCAAGGATGGATTTCAGATACCCAACGCAGCAGTGGCAGTTGAATTTGACTTCATGCTCGTTTGCTACTTCCGTACTTTAAAAATAAATAAGAATACACAATAAAAATATATCCAAAAATCACAAATCAACGAAACAAAAACAAACAGACAGACAATGAACAAACGAACGACACGGGCCAATCATGAGAGGCACAAGGATACAAAAATAAAATACATTTGAAAATACTGGTGCAGAATAATAATGTAACAAATGCGCACATGGAACGTGCTGCCCTTAGCGTCTGTCAGGAATAAAAGGACATTGGCTTACCTTCACGACCGTGCGGCTTTGCTACGATGACGAAATTTAGAGGTAAGGCAAATATAATATATGAAAAGGTCTCTTTTCTCTTCTTTCTTTTTATTTGTGACTAGCTGATTCCCGCGGCTTTACTCACGTTTCCCCTCGCTTCAGCCATCAGACAAACAAAAAAATATATATATTGCATTTTTGCTATAGGTACTTTCATAGGCATTGAGTAAGAAATTGTTATTTTGAAATGACAAACAGACACTTCAATTTTATTTATTTGTAGTTTAGTTTGATAGGGAAATCATTTTTACCTGTGGTGTCCCAACGCAGTCCTCAGGGTATCAACGCATCTGTGGCCAGCCTCAGATAAGACTAGAACTTTATCTGATCTATTGATTACGGATGTCCAATATGTCCATGAGTGGCAATGGCCTTTTAAAAACGGGTGGACTGCATGCTTGATTGCCACTTCTAAATTATAAAAAATGTACGTTTTGCTGTGCTATACTACAAAATATCGACTACAAAATATGCTATACTCCAAAATGTAGTAAATAATGGTACCCAATACTTAACATCGTAGGTACATACTTGTTGAATCGTTACTTCTATTGCCGCACTTGTGAAACAGATCGAAGAGTAAGATGTGAATGCACATCTTATTGTAATCTCTTTATTGTAGTCATCTTATTGTATCTAAAAACATCTTATTGTTTACGTAAACCTTTTATAAATGCATAAGTAGGTACACATATTCTTTTGCGTATTTATCTGAAATCTACAAAAACTTCATTAATAATTAGACACAAAAGATAGTTAATCGAGACGCAGATGATTACAATTTAGATAATTTATGTGTAATCACAAAAATAATTAAACTTTACGCCATAAAAACTTATTTTCTAACAGCTTGACCTAATTCGTTGGTAAGGGGTTCAACATTATTAAAGTTTTATCAGTAAATCTTAAAACTTACTTTTACCCGAGTGCTCCAGAAGGACTCATGTTTTTAGGTTGTATATTTTTCGGCGTCTATCTCTTATGATTGACGGATTGGGAAGAATAAGTTATTGTATGATTTATCTGTACCTTGTCTTTATTTTGACCATACCAATGTAAGATGTTTATTTGTAAACTTTTTACGCATTTCTTTTTATTATCGTTCGATGGCAAGTGGCCACTGGCGTCCATTGATACGTTAGATCAAACTGGTAAGATTAGAATCCTACATGAGGCCGAACACAAAGGCTTTACTATCGAGAATGAATGCCGCGCCACATGGCCTTTACCACCTAACAGCTTTCAAACCAGAATATTCTTATCACTGCTGAATAAGATGTAGTGGTAGAATCACAGAGGATTCTACTGCCTTTAAATCTATAATTACGTTTAAATATCTATATTAATTTCGAAACTAATTACAACTAATTATCAAGGAGTAAACATTTAAAATCAGTTTAGTGGTAGGAATACTCGTATAATTCAAGCCACTTTTATACACAAAAACTTTGATAAATACCCGCTATTACCCACGTCCCAGCGTCCCATAATAGGCACAGACTCCGTAACCTAATTTGAAAAGTTTCAATCAACACGCAAAAAACGAGCCTCATCTGCTCCTAAATAAATATTGGCACTTCCATTCTGAACATTCGCCTCGCCTGAATTACATGGGCAACTTGTTCTAAATGTTTGCTTCTGTTTGATTAAATAATGACGGATAACAATACATTATTTATGATAAAGAAATAAAAAGATTTTTCGTCTTTGAACAAAATTTCATGGGTTTTGAAAACCAATAATGACAAAATGGCGTAAAGTAGGTAGTAGTAGTAGAAATAATGACATATTCTGATCTATTAGTACAAAATCATGCCTATAGAATAAATATTATTTTAATGAACGATTATTAAGCATTACCGTCAAAAACGAAAATGTATGTGACTGATCTTAAAGTGCTTCGAAATATCGCTTATAAATTGCAGCAAAATTCGTTCGAAATTTGATATGACATGACTTGACGTGAATGTTTCGTGGACCTCAGGTGAAGATGATGGTGAATGACCAGAAATCCAAGAACTATATACACTGGCACTATTTTATTTGCACTTACGTTCGGTTCTAATGTAATTTTGTTCACTGTTATTCATATCATATTTCACACAGCTTGAATGTCACTAAAATAGAGAAATGTACGTTGCCATTGTTGACCTATGAGCCGGGACGTGGTCTTTCACTACCTTATCGAAAAGGTCAGAGTCTCAGCGTAATGGTATTTTGCGACACGAAATTGTTTCAGCGAAATATTTTAAAGGTGCCAGAACACTTTGTAATTCGACTCCGACGGCACCACCGTCACACCTATTTCTACCTTATAACGGCGATGTTAAGTACTGCTGTGTTCTGGCTTGAAAGGTGTAGTAGGGGGATATACTTATTTTAGACGTTGTAACTTAGTCCTCAAGGGTAGCAACGCATTTGTGACCAACCTCAAGTAAGACTGCTCTTATATGGAGTAGATTACAAATGTCCATGGACCACAGGGGTCAGTTACCATCAAGTGGACTGCATGCTCGTTTGCTACACCAAAAAAAAATATAAAATTATACTGATAATATAGAGCCCTACTAACTCAATTTACCTACACTAACATCGTAACTTTACTCAAACATAACAAAGCATCTAATTATACTTCTATTTGCTTCGTCCAGGAGAAAGCTTTAATTAGCAGAGTTAGAATATTAAAAATGTTATAAGTAATTTCGCTACCACTTATTTGCAGAACTCGCAAGTAGACTTTGTGAAGTTCCGCTGCAAGTAATAAATGCACTGAGATGAAGATTCTTATTCAACAGTACGAAGTAATCATCGACTCAGACATCTACAACGAGGACAAGTTCCATATAGAAGAGCTTCCACCTAGAGATGCGTTGCCACTCTTATGTAAATGCCATGAAAGAAAGAAACAACAGAAGTAGCATACGAGCCAATGAGTATGAGAACCGGTGCAGCCAAAATATACACCAGTACCTTATATACCTTATTAAATAGAAATCAGTACTTTATCATATTCTTACCGCTACGAAACCTGCATTTTTGTTGGTTGTGTGTTGTCAACAATGAACGAGGCACGTTTAAGAAGTTTTACAAAATAATTACTACCCACAAAACAAAATTTACGTGTCTCAATGACTGGCAAGCACTGACGTTAAGTCTGCTAAACTGATCATATTGGTAGTCGCCCACGTGCGCTTCCTGTTGTCTCTTTGTTTCATGGTAATTGCTAATATATATTTTTTCATATTAATATCCTTCTTCTGAAACGCAGAACAGACCAGAAATCGATATGGCGGTGGTAGGTACCTCCTCCCATTGCGATATTTTTTATTAAGTCCTTCAAAAATTTTGGAATTCATTTATAATTTAGGAATAACACCGAGCTTTGATTTATTCAGACAATTCTTTGAATAACTTATTTAATCCGAAATCAATATCAGTCGAGTAACAAAGTCAGTATGATCGTCATAAATGTCGTTACTTATATTTTATGAATTTAGTATTAAAAAAACCTATTTGTCTGAATGAAAAATCACTTTATATTTTAGGCGGAGGAAATTACAACTCACGATGGGAAATCCGGTTGAACTGAATAAATAAAATTCTTCAAAATGTACGCACTTCATCCATCAATTGCTGGTACGTAGATAAATCTCGGTTTGTAAACATCTATACAAATAAATAAAATTGAAATGTCTGTTTGTGATTTAAAAATAACATTTTTTACCCAATGCATACTTTTATATAATTTATAAAAGTATACACGATACGTATACCTAACGAAAATGCAATTAAAAAAAAATTCTGTCTGTATGTTCACCTCAGCTAATCTTCTAAACGGCTGAACCGATTTTGACGGGATTTTCACTGGCAGATAGCTTAAGATCTAAGGCGTAACATAGGCTACTTTATTTTTTGAATTCTAAAGCAGGGTGACATTTGTGTTTAAATATGTTTTATTTTTTACCTCTAAACGCGGGTGAAACCGCGGGGATTAGCTAGTTTGTAATAAATAATGCCGAATCATCAACTCGTCATGGATATTAAATGAATTTTAAGTAAAAAATATCGGAATTCGCATGACGGATTAGTCGGTCTGACACGCGGTGAGTCTCGGATTCGATTCCCCGCCAGACATCTGAATTTAGATTTAGATTTTGGGTCATAATGTTAATGTTTATGTATTTATCTTTGGTGTGGCGTGGCGGCACGACATAATATATTCAAGTACATAGTATCGACATATGAAATCCTAGTGAAAGGCTGTGAGTGTAAAAAGCGTTTTAATAATTATTTTCTTACTCTTTATTTTAGTGGTGCTTCTTCTTTCGCTGCTTCTGGTTTTGACCTTACCTTAATAACCTTACTTCTTAATTACACACATCTGAATCAATCAAATTAAACACATAAAACATGTGATTATCATAACGTAGTAAAATCATCATAAAAAAGGTATTTAATAACCACAGCAGTTTATGACCGTGATCTATTATTGATGCTTTTGACGTGTTCGATCAACAAGGTCAGTTCGATACATGCTCGTTACGCATAAGTCATGAATCAGCAAGAGATATACATTCTAATTGAGGTAGGATATGAGTCGACGGAATAGCAACATATGAACGACAGTTTATATTGACGATAGCCGTCGATTGTCGACCATAGCCGTCAATTGTCGACGATAGCCGTCAATTGTCGACAGCAACTGTCGCTAAGTTTCGATAGTAATCGACAAACAACAGCAGTTGCTAACGATAAGCAGCAAACTATCGACGGTTATCAGCGATGGTCGTTGATAATCAGCGACGGTCTTTCATAGTGAGTAACAGTCGTTAATAAGAGGTACCGACAATCAATCGAATGAACTGATAAACTTTCGCTACTTTCGGTACCTTAGTCACTTTCTTAGTCGATTCTTATATAAGAATCTAAGTTTGAAGCGCGCATAGCTCTACAGATTGCGTAGATCCTACCAATCTACAAAGTAAAGCAACGTCGGACGCGGTCGGTAGATGGATGGGTGACCGCTAGTGGCAAAACATTTTCATGCGCGTTTCCGTGCTTTACCTTTACCTAATGTACCCTACATTAAGCTGTTGGTCCCGATTGTTATCCGTGGACAGCAGTTGCTAAACCTTGACGGAGGCCTTATGTTGTCGGGTTGACCACCTACCCGTATCCCCTCCACCAACATGCATTGGATCAGCGTGGTGGAGTATGCTCCAAGCCTCTCTCAAAATCTCAAAAAAGCTTTATGCATGTTTGTTACCTCCTACTATGTTTACACGTTTAATAAATTATTTAATGTTTCGCATTGTTCACAATAACATTAAAACCCTTTTAGAGTTGGCTCAGCCTCAACCAGATCCCACACCTTGGCTAGCACAAGCCAATGTATTGCCAATTCACGTACAATTCCTAACGATAACACATATTTCACCCAAATATATCAATAGTTCCCTGATAACTGACAGAAAACAGATAACTCTGATATAGATTGCATGAAGTGGATTTAGAAGTTTGTCTGAAAGTATTTTCTAAATTTGGTAGAAATGGGTAGCTTTTGGGGCTTTTCGAGCTGACACAATCGCTTGTGTTCTGATTTGAAGGGATAAGAGAGACATAAACAGCCGAGGCGTTTCGACTTAGACCTCAGAGCTGGACACGAATCTTTTGCTTGGCGGACTAGTAGCAAGATGGTAAAGTTAGTAGTTAAAGGTAGTAGAGCTCTATGTAGTTCGACTCCGACGGCACCACCGCCACACCTATTTCTGCCTTATAACAGCAGTGTAATGCTGCTGTGTTCCAGTTTGAAGGGTGTGGTTAGAGAGTTATACTTATCCGAGGCGTTCCAACTTAATCCTCCGGCGTAGCAATGCATCTGTGGTCGACTTCAGGTAGGACTGTGATCTTATCTGGGGTTGATTACAGATGACCATGGGAGACAGTGGCCACCTGATGGTTAATCAGGTGGAGTGCATGCTCGTTTGCTACTTCCATCATATAAAAAAAAGGAATCTGTCAACCTCAGACAAGACTCGAATCCATCGGGGGTTGATTACACAGTGGCCACTTCCATATTTAAAAAATGTGGTCAATCAGCCAAGTCTGCCATTGGGCGCAGGTGTTTCAATTCCAGTCGTTCCTCAAAAGTTGAACCCCCAATATTTCCAAACAACAAACACTCGTTGAAACTTGTTCCGCGCAATTTTGCAGTAAACTTCAAAAACTTAAACAAGAACATACCTTATACTTTAAAGTCTGACAGACCCCACGCCACTTTAAAACGGTGGGAATATAAAATTTTGCACCCGTGTTCCTTGCATAAGGCAAACGTTTAAAAAATAACTTTGGAAAATTTATCCCCGGAAGAAGCTCATCCTGGCTTGTAAGTAGAAAAGTTTTATCCATAACATTGAAGTAATAAGCGATCAGGAAATCAAGCTGATGGTTAATAGTCACTTTCGTCCATGGATATTTTTAACCAATGACTTTTAGAACAGGAATTATATCTAAAACCCAATCGTTAGTACTACTATTTTTTTTTTCATTATTTTTTTAAAGTAGCATGCAGCTCACCTGATATTAAATGGCCACTACTGCCCCGGCATCTGCAACCCTAGATAAGATCACAGTACTACCTGGAGTCGACCACAGAAGCTAAGCATCTACCTGAGGACTAAGTTGGAATGTCTCGAATAAGTATGTCTCCCTTACACCCTTCAGACCAGAACACAGTAGCACTATTATTATAAGACCGAAAAAGGGACATCCACAACCTTCAATCTAAAATGCAATGATTGCTTTACGCTATAAATCGATGTGATGGTACATCTCCAGTCGAATTATACTGATTCTACTATCTTTATTATTATTACTAGTTTTATGTATTCCTAACACATATACCCTAAATTTTGATATATTTTTATATGTGAACGTACAGACCTTTCCCCACATATATCATAGATGTGAAAAAGATATGTCAGTGCAACAAAGTCGGTGGTATCCCTACGGAACTCTCAAAGTTTGGGTCCCAATTTTCCTCGCCAAACGAATAACTGTCGTTCAAACTTGAATCATAACCATTGAACCACTCAGACTCCATCATCTATTTTCTAATAGATAAAATTGTAAAAATATTACTATGAAATAATGTATTTGTTACAATATATCTATGCGTATTTAGAATCTCATTTTATTTCTCGAACAGTCTTTCATCATTAAAATGTGTAACATAATTTATTTGTTTGATAATTATAGGAAATTATTTGTCTATCTGTGTACCTGTTTGTAAACCGCATGACACCAAAAGTACTGAATTTAATTTGAAGATTTTTCATTTATTCATATCGATCGACTCGACGAAAAATTATTACGAGTTTAAAGCTCTCACATTATAAAATGCGGTTGCAATCGTGGGACACAACTAGTTTATAAATATAAAGATACATACCTAAAGTGCTCCACTGACAAGTTTTATACTATTTTCAGCAAACAGTTTAAAAGAATACGAATACTATTCGAATACTACATATCCGTGCAAGTTTTGTGCACTTCAAGTTTTATCGAAAATTCTAACGTACAATAAAATTCTAACGCTGACAGGAAATCTCGTGAAAGTTTCTCTCTTCCCAAATCTCCGATTTCAACAGTAGGTGCCGTTGAAAGTAAGTAAACTATCCAATTCCAAATATTGACCTGAAAACAAAACCGGTGAACCATTAACGGTTTAACAGTTTTTTGTTTTACGGGGACATTTAAACTATTGGTCTATTACGTTACGTTTATTTATTTATTTATTTATGTATTCTTTATGTACCTTACAACAAAGTGTAGTAACAAAGGTGGACTTAATGCTACAAGCATTCTCTGCCAGTCAACCTGTTGTTGTCCTACGTTGTTGTTGTCTATCCATTTATTCCTGCTGGACACTGGTTACCTCAGAGTGAGGAAGTAGACCATAGACCAACACTGGCCAAATGTAAATTGATAGACGTCATATATGTACTCTCGAGAACTATTTTTGTAAGAACATGACTCGTATATAACTCGATATATTAAAACAAATAATAAGCAGCATAGTCCTGCAGATTGCGTATATCTTAACCGATCTACAAAGTTAAACAACGTCGGGTGCGGTCGATAGATGGATGGGTGACCGCTAGTGGCAAAAATTTCATGCGCGTTTCTGTGCTTCGGAGGGCACGTTAAGCTGTCGGTACCGGTTGTTATCCTTGGATAGCAGTCGTTAAAACCTGTCGGAGGCCTTATGGGCGGTTTGAAAACATTCGACACGGATTGGCCACTAACTCTTGTCCCCTCCACCAACAAGTATTGGAGCAACGTGGTAGAGTATGTTCCAAGCCTCTCTCAGTTGTGGGAGAAGACCCGTGCCCAGCAGTGGAACATAAAAAAAGGTTACGTCAAACAATATATTTTTGTAAAACACTATATTTTGTGACACTTAATATTTACGTTAAAGTAAATGTTACAGGGGTAAAACACGCAGTATATTGATTGTTTAAATTATATTTATTAGCTCTCTTGCCCAAGGGATCCACATGTTCGCCCTTTTACTTTTAACGTACTTACCCTAAATTACTTCGGGATAAGTATAAAATCTTCTAACTCTTATAAATCGCAGACACCATTTATTAAGAACAATAAAATAACAGATAGTACATTTATTTGTTGATGTTGAACGAAATTAAAGACGTTAAAAAAGACGCTAAGAATTTCAATATTAATTAGGTAGGTACAATACTCGTACATATTTCAATGTGTTAATTGAAAAAGTTTTGAAAATAAAATCAAATGTATTTATTTTTTATTTAGATTGTAAACTATAATTATAATTATTTCTAATACAGGCATCGTCGCTAACCAAAGCTAGTATGACAATAAATCCACAGAGGTGAGGCGCAGATTTATTGCGTTATGGCTGGCGTTATTGATAACGCTTTTAACGCGTTGCGTGAAAATGCATGCGTCATAAATTATCTGATATGTGCTGATTTGATAGTGTGAGTTGTGAGTTGTGTTACATAATATCGTTTAGAACTATGGTATGAATTTGATCAATTTACTGTAGAAGCGGGAGAAATCGATCAATTCTTAATGACATTCTAAGAAATCTTGACACTGCGTTGGACGTTTTGAGGAGACGTGGTAAAAATATCGTACCTCATAGAAGGTAAATGCGATAAAGCTTAGCATTGCTTTGATAGGATTCTAATTTAACTTACTACCTACAACAAAATACAGCTGAATTGAGAACCTCCTTTTTGAAGTCGGTTAAAAAGAAAACCTACATTATAATCTATAAATTTTATATTATTTTTGCACGAATGTACCACTGATTTATAAGCTCTTCTCGCAAACCTTTTTTATGTCCCACCGCTGGGCACGTCCAACAACTGAGAGAGGCTTATAAACGCTAAAAGGCTAAAATTTAACCGGACGCGATCTTCTTCTGCGAGTATCCGCTTGGAAACTGTTGCTGGCTCCGAAATAGTTAACTAAATCCCAACCTCGTTATCAGCTTTTAACGCCAACATGGTGATCGATACTTGGCTGAATTTTAGATATAGACTCCACTAAATAGAATGGTAACTGTAGAATATACTATTTTTTAATATCATTGAAGTAGCAAACGATCATGCAGTCCACCTGATCGTAAGTGGCCACTGCCGCCCATGGATTTCTGTATACAACCCCAGATAAGATCAAGATCCTACCTGAGGTTGAACACATATACGTTGCTACCTCTAAGCTCTGACTTGGTATGCCTATGATAAGTATGTCTCCCTAACCACGTCCTTTAAATCAGAACATAGCAGTGCTTAACACTGCTATTATAAGGCAGAAACAGGTGTGGTGGTGCCACCGGAGTCGAACTAAATAGAGTTCTACCACCTTTAAAAACAAATGCAATAGCAAAAAAATAATGTAAGATGTTAATCAGGCATTTAGGGGCTGCTGCTTGATATAGGTCTTTTCTAATGGCAGTTATTTAACTTTTAGTTATACTTTACTGAGTTTAACTTTTAGGCAACGTGATTGATTAGGAAAAATCAATTTTTCACTGGCACATGGAACGGGAAAACAAATGAAAACGGAATAGATACATTATTTGTATAGACTCGCTTCCATTGCACTGTAAACTTTTAACCAATATTGCCTAAAAGCAAATATAGGAATGCAATTTTAGTGACAAACAAAAAAACATACAAACATAAAGTAGAAAACAACATAGTAAACTAAACTATGTATTTGACATAAAACTACACGTTTCAAATTAGTCAAGTTGTTATATTAATCTAGGATTTGTCAAGCTAAGCGTTGCAATATTGGTTGAAAGGTGGTAGAATACTATTTCTGCAGCAGTATTAAGCACTGCTGTGTTCTGGTCTGAAGGGTGTGGTAAGAGAGACATACTTATCCGAGGCATTCCAAGTCGGTCCGCAGGGGTAGCAATGCATCTGTGGTCAACCTATGGTAGAATTGATCTTATCTGGGGTTGATTGCAGTATCCATGGGCGGCAGTGGTCACATACCATCAATGGACTGGATCCTCGTTTGATATATCGATCATATAAAAAGTACGCATCCATAGCTTAGCTTTACACGGTGGATAGACACCCTAATCCCTATATTAGACGCGTAAATAAACATGGTTTCCTTAGTTTGTTTTGGCGGCAAAATTAGCTTGCGGTTACGATTTCCTCCTGTAATATATCCACATCGTTTATGTTTTAATAGCGTCCGGTTACAATTTATTAAATAGACATTTATATTTACTGTGTATATTAATTACTTTTATAGTTCTAATGTATTTCTTAAAATTGTTTTAATATTTATTTTTAACTTTATCTTTTTTTCTCATTGTTTTCCTTCCATAATAGAGTTGTTCTAGGTAGTTTCAACAAAATATGTGAGATTTCGTCTCATGAAACCTTAAGAATATTTTCCGTTTTTTTTATCCAATAAAGACAGAGCTTATAGAGAATATATAAAGCGTTAATCTTTTTCTAGTTATATCGATAATAGGTTAGGCAAAAGGAGCACAGGCCGCCCCCCTAGGACCCCCAGGTGGACCGATGACTTGAAGAAGACAGCGGGAAACCGCTGGATTCACAAGGCACAGGACCGGTTGGAATGGCGCCACTTAGGGGAGGCCTATGTCCAGCAGTGGACCTCAAAGGGCTGATGGATGGATGGATGGGATCGATAAACAAAATTACTTTGGCTATTTTTGGAATTATAAAATTCTCAAGTGATTTTTTTTTTACTCGAGCCCTAACAATACATATGAAAAACAAAATTCCATTTGTTTGGCCAAGACAAACCTGGCATAGGCGTTACATTAGCTGTATTATATTACCATGACTTGTAACAACCAATTTTTGACCTTATTTCTTTGCTCTAAGAACATTTACGCGCCCTCCAAAATGAACAAATGTATTCATTGCCCGAAGCAGTATGCGAAGTACTTCCCAATCCAATATAAAATATTATATTATTGTATTTGTTCCGCATGACGAAGGATTCTCCCCGGAAGCTAAGAACCTTCCAGAAATAACCTCGATATTGTGGTCCTCAGGAATTTGTTACACTGACCCACATTTCTTGGTCATTGCCCCCCTTGGTCACGGCGGTAACACTTGGCGCAAGGGACCCAGGCTAGGTAGAGCCTTTTTAACGATATTCATATCGATATATCTACACAACACCAAAATATTTGTCGATAAATTGAACACCATTTACTTGAACTCATAGTTATGCTTAAATTGTTTACGTGTGTTCTTTAGAAGTATTTTATGTCACTATTATTATTGTTCTATTACTTCTTATACATTCAACTTTTCTTTAATTGCGCTAGTTTTTTATTAATTTGTTCGCGGTGTTTAAAATGCGTTTTTCAAGTCTTGATAAAGCATTCTTACAAACTACATTATTTAAACATTTTTCTTATGGAAGTTGTTTTTACTGAGTATTGTTGGAAAGTATACCGCGATAAAGCCTCAGCTTCAATTTAATTAAATTCTAATTTTTACGTAATTAAAATTTGAAGGGCAAGCCAATTAAAAGTAAGTATTTTTATAAAAACACGTCGCCTTGGAAAGCACCTAATAATTATCTTAAGACGTTTTTTAATATCATTCTAATATTTTTAAACTTTTGTTATTTTTATTGTTTTTTCCATTTTATTATTTTTTGTCTTATCAGTATAATATAGATATTTGTTTCATTGATAAATAAAAAACAATTAAGTTTTCAAGTACCTAAATAAAAATAAATCCTAACTATATAATTATACATGTACAGACTTAATTTATAGCTAGCAAGGAGCTAAATCTACTTTGCGTAATAAAACGATATTAATTCACTTTACAGATTTTATCAGACTTGGCTACTAAGAAACAAAGCTGAAAGTAAGACTGTGGCTTAGAACCTTCGGGGCTACTTGATAAATGATATCTTGTTTGGTGAATTATGGCCCAAATTAACATTTACATTCTAAGTTACAAACCAGCTAAAATTGCAAAGAATGTTTGAAAGTATACTTGATGTAGAATTCCTTAAAAGGGCTTTTTTCTAAAAAAATCTTAATTTTTCGTTAGACTCAAAAATATATTATCCATTACTTTATTCTTGTACTTACGAAGTTTAGATTTTTTCTGATACAGCTTTAAAGAAATTGTTAGTGCTATACTTATTTAAAATTGTTCCACATATAATTATAAGTAATTTTTTACGCATAATATGTTGCACCTAAAGTGAGTACATACGATAATTAGGTACATACAGTAAATAATGCCTATTTTCTACTTTAAAATCTAGTAGGTACAACCACTATTTATTACTTAAGACTTAAGTTAACTAAGGCAGAGACCAACTTAATAGAGGAGTTCTATAGCCCTCAGGGGTAACAGCGCATCTGTGGCCGACGTCAGGTGAAACTATTATTATCTGGCGTAGACTGACTGTATGCTTGTTACTAAATATTATTTAAAACTTTAAAATTTTTAATTAGCCGATATTTAAGACCTAATTCCATATACGTCAGGAAAGTTATGTACAATGTTATTAATTATATTTTTGTATTTTATTTTTATATTTTGTATTTTTTTGTATATATGTACATTTTGTAAATAATTATTATTGTATCACTATAAATAGTATGTTTAAATTTACCTTGTTTAAGAATCCCTACTCCCTACTAATACTATAAATGCGAAAGTAACTCTGCCTGTCTGTCTGTCTGTGACGCTTTGACGCCTAAACCAGTGAACCGATTTTGATGAAATTTGGTACAGAGATAGAATAGACCCTGAGAAACAACAAAGGCTACTTTTTATTGCAAAAAAATAGGGAAGAATGGATAAAAAGAGGGGAGGGGAAATTCGTCACTTTTAAAGCTGTAACAGTGAAACTTTGTATTTAGACACTAGAGGGGTGGGGGTTGGTGGAGGAGTGACCCCCCACTTTTTTATTTTTTCTTCATGCTCATGCACGTCATGGCTTTTTCGTGTATTGAAACAGCTTTCACGAACTTTGTTAAAAATTTCGTGACGTTTATGCTTAAACATGTATTCTTTTTTACTTTTTTAACGCGGGTAAAACCGCGGGAATCAACTAGTTAAATATAATTTGATGAATTTTAACGATTTTTTATTTGTCACTATAAAAACAATCAAAGTTTTGCTACTTTAAAATACAATAAAAAGTGTTAAACTCTTTGATATGTCAAAAACAAGCCAAAGGTATGTTGATTCTCGCGAAAATAAAGCGAAAACAAAACAAAGTCACGACAGTCATTAAACTGTGGAAAGATTGTCGAAGTTATTGAAAGACCTTTTCTAAGATATTGCTTTTCAACGAGTTAACAATTGCCTTGTTATTGGAGTTACTCTGGAATATGGATTTATTTATTGTTTTTGCGATGACTTTTTCGTCAATATGCAAAGTGAAATAGCACAAACTTGTCTGAATAAGAATTCAAAATAGCTTTGTTTGTGTTTAGATGTGAATAGAATCAGTCGCATTTTGGACTTTCCAAGAGAATTTCGTATTCATGTACCAACTACCTACGGTCACGGCGAAACCATGACCGGCGCCGTGACCACGATCCATGCAACTGGGTCTAAATATCGGCAATTAAAAAAATCGTTCCGCGTATCGTGAATACCCGTTACATATTATAATGTATCCATTGGAGCGGAATCGAAACCGGGACCTTGCGCGTCAGACCGGGATGGTAATCATTCCGCCACTCGGGTCATATTAATAGGATAGAAGCCAAGCATAGGGAACTATTCTATTATGTAGAGTTACAAATTCCTTTCCACTTTGTTGCCCTTTTCCATAAAGACACTACAGAAAAACCCATAAACATCGACAAGTCTCACGGAAATTACGACAATTGGCGTCATAATCAAAAACGATTCAGACAGATAAATCGAAAATGTCTGGCACTTAAATAAAAATGGCGATATTTACGTCTTTGTGCGTAAATTCAATCAGCAGTAAACAGTTAATGAGGGATGCTTTGCCTTCAATCAAATCCACCCCTTATTTAGTTTTTCCACCACCGGCGAAACTTTAAACGTAAGCTACTACTAGGCATGTCAATAACGATATCTAAAAGTTTTTATTCATCTTTACTTGTATGTACAGCTCGGTCTTACTTCTATGAAAGTCTCGGACATTTGAAAGATAATAAATTCACTTCCCGGTATCTGATTGAGCTGAAACTTTGCATATAAATAATAATGCAACATTATTTCTTTACTACATTAGTATAAAACAAAGTCGCTTTCCGCTGTCTATCCCTATGTATGCTTAGATCTTTAAAACTACGCAACGGCTTTTGATGCGATTTTTAGATAGAGTGATTCAAGAGGAAGGTTTATATGTTATTTAATGTGTGCGAAGCCGCGGGAAAAACTAATAATTTATAAGCGCTTGAATAATTGGCCAGTAAGACTATATGTATAACACATAAAATAACAGTGAAAAATATTAATAAAACAAAAAATATAAATAAAACGCGTTGTAAACTTCACTTTTCAATTTCCCGTGCTACATATATCATGGAAGCTACGTATAGTATTTATAAAAAGGGTGTATGATACGTTAAAGAATTTTATTTAATGTAACCAAGTTATTTAAAAAATATTTACCTCTCTAACTAACAAAATGATCAACTTAAATGTTTTCTAATATGTACAGCGAAAATCACTTTTAACTCTTCTAACTTTTCTAACTTCACTTTAAGCGAAAATTACTTTTCATTCGTTCGTCGTTCAACATCTCGTTCTTGTTCTTTCGCTCACCGCTCATTCGTCAACAGTGAAACATCAGAGTTATTGAAATGCTTATTTCGATCCCAATAGTTACGACCTATTACAAGGAGCCGTGACTGGCATTCACTCCACAGTATTGGATATTTATATTTTACGTTCTGCTTCATGATGTACCTATATTTCGTGTTTCATTCAGTTGGGAGTTTTGGAAAAACGCTAAATAATTTTAATTCACACCCATTCACATTAAATTTATTAATATGAAACTTAACGAAAATAACATAATCTTGTCGATGATTTTTATTGAACTTAACTTTTAATCGTTGTTCTAATTTTCCAAACGTTTTTAAAACAATACCGCTTGAGCATTCTTATCTGACCGAACCCAAAAACAAGGATACTCAGTTAACAAAACAGTAAACAGAACTTGAGATAAAGAACACAAACGAAAGTCCACGATCTTCGCTAACGGCTGCTAGTCACCACTATTATCAGTGACTGTCCCGATTGCGTATGGTAAAGTATCAATGACTGGCAACGAAAGTGATGCCAACGATTAGCTCACGTCGTTATGGTACCTCAGTAACGATTGAACTCACGAAAAAATGTCACGTTGCCTCATTGTCACGTTACAAGAACGTCCAACCGACCGACCGATTTTTTTTATTTTTGTCTTATTTTTCTAAAGCAATTTTTCGTCACTGCTTTCTTATGACATTTTCACGTACAGTTATCGTCAAACAACCATTTTTAAAGTCGATAAAGTCTGAGATTATTGAAATTTAACATTTTTAGAGGTCTAAAAAGTAAATAAGGAAAGGAAGGGATAAATCTTGTCCTAAATAAAGCCATAAAGGACCGATCAAGTCTCAAGTACGAATCAATATGTTACGATTATTGCACCAGCTTACGACAGCTCGTTACATCACTTGATTGTGAACACAGATGGTGGAGATACGGTGCTCTTTATGCCTTTTCATTATCATTAAGCCTGAGTCCAGGTTTAGAATCGATCTATACAGAGGACTAACTTATATTATAAGACAGTTATAAGGGATTTAATCGCACGTACTCTTGTTATAACAAAACCTGCGACCCGCGGGGTGGAGTGTTTACCATACTAGTCTAACACACGGTCTCCTGGGTTCGATTCTCGGCCAGACAATTTACTGAATAATGAATTTAGATTTCAGTTCTGTGTCTGGGTGTTTGTGTATTCGTCTATGGCACTCACCACACTGGAGTAAATATACTGTAGGGCTATGATTGTAGAAAGCATTTTAAGTTAAAGGTTTAAGTTATATAGCTATATAAATATATATTTTTACAATTTTGTCATAATCACGTTCTTTTGAAGTAGGTGGAAATAGTATTCATATAATACTATCACACCGTTAGTTAGGCACACAACGCCTTTCTGAGTATCTACCGCGCTGACCAAGTGCGGAATGGTATACTTCACGCACCCTTGACAGCTATCGGGTGATGCTTCTTCACAATACTTTGCTTCATCGTTTAAGAATGTAATAATAATTATTAAGTTTTTTATATGTCACAGAACTCCTTTTTGTACCTCCCGATTAAGACACAAACCTTAACAAGAAGCTAAAGGCAAACAATCTTCAAGCGTTTTCTCAGACACTTTCCAAATAGTAATATGGAAAAGTGAGAAAAGAAACAAGGTATGCTTCTACCGGTAATGGAATCACATATTTTTAGATTGATGTTATTGCTAACTCTCGTAAAACTTTTAACTATAAACTTTTTATTGTTATACAAATTCATGGTCATACATACATATAAAGGTAAATAAAGATATTCATAGAAGTAATGCCTCTTGTTGATGTGTTCCTGTACGTCATAGGATATGTTTTATTTTATTACAATACGAGCTGATCTCCGAGGTTTCACCCGCATTAAAAAAGTAAAATGCGATACATATCTAAACATAGGAAGACCCCGTTGTCCCGCGACGGTGGCACGCGCTACTGCTTTATTCCAATATCAAAGGCGCCCATGTTACCCCTTAGACTTTCAGCTATCTTTCAGTGAAAGTCCCGTCAATATCGGTCCAATCGTTTAGAAGACCTCAAACAAACAGACAGACTGATAAAATTTGTTTGATTGCATTTTCATTATTGGTATCATATATCCTTCATATTTGAAGGTGGTAGAATTCTATATATGTAGTTTGACTCCGGCGGCACCACGGCCACACTTATCTCTGCCTTATAACAGCAGTGTTCAGCACTGCTGTGTTCTGGTCTGAAGGGTGTGGTTAGGGAGATAATATTACTTATCCGAGGCGTTCAAACTCATTCATCAGGGGTCGCAATGCGTATGTGGTCAACTTCAGGTAGAGCCTTGATCTTATCTGGGGTTCATTACACATGTACATGGGCGGCAGTAGCCACCATCAGGTGGACTGCATACTCGTTTGCTACTTCGATTATAAAAAAGGAAAACAATACAAAATATCACTCAGCGAAATCCCAGTTACCTACTATCAAACAATACAAAATTTTCCAATCACCATAAAATCCCGTATGGATTTTCCGCAGTATTTTCAATTCTAGTTAATTCTAGAATTCAGTAAAACATTTTCCTGCATTTAAAAGACAGAAACAAAACAGACGTAACATTTTATCGCTTCAGTAAACTTTGATTGTATTGAAAAGTCGTGAAATAAAACAGCTAGTGTAATTGTTTTTATGAGCCATTTGGATAGATTTATCTGTACACTATCCAGACCATATACCATGTCTTTTTAGACTGCATTAACAGTCTATCGTTAAAACGTTAGTGGATCTGGTTTTTTATGTAATGGAAGAAAATAACTGAATAGATCCTAAATGTCACTACTGAACTTGGACGTCCCTCATATGAAAAATATTTCTTTTTTGGGCCTAGATTGTATTCTATTAAATAATTAAATATACTATTTACAAAATGTACATATATACAGAAAAGAAATATAAAAACACAAAAACTATCATAAAAAATTTGTACCATCCGTGTCTTTGGGCAAGGTTCCCAAGAAGCTTTCTTTATATATTATGATTTTTATTTTATTTGTTTCTTTTTTATATGATGGAAGTAGTAAACGAGCATGCAGTCCACCTGATGGTAAGTGGCCGCTGCTGCCCATGGACATCTGTAATCAACCCCAGGTAAGATCACAGACCTGCCTAAGGTCGGCCACAGATGCGTTGCTACCCCTGAGGACTAAGTTGGATAGCCTCGGATAAGTCTGTCTCCCTAACCAAACCCTTCAAACCAGAACACAGCAGCGATACACTGCTGTCATAAAGGAGAAACAGGTGTGGCGGTGGTGCCACCGGAACCACAAAGAGCTCTTCCACCTTACTTGGTTAGTATACCATGTTTGCCCATGTTAAAGTTAAGATGTAACGTTAAGAAGTACTAGATACAAAAAAAAAAACATATATTTATTTTGCCCTCATAACTTCAGCAACCAAGTTTATCGTAGAAAAGGGGTTCTATGTGAAGGCCACCCCAGATTTTTTGCCACTTCTGAACAACTTTTTTTCACCGAAACCGAAAAATTCATGCTAGAAATATTAGTAGTAGTAGCAGCGAGTACCTCCCTGGGCGAACCAGTTTAGAACCTCTATTAAAGATTCTCACATTTCATGTTATACATACTTTCTCATTAAGATTCTCTAACAATTTGTGTATACGTTGCTTATGTGTAAAATAAGTTTTCTTATTATATTTTCGAAGTATTAACCTAGAAAATAAAAAGTGGTATATAATTATGTATGTGCGATAACAATTACTGTGTGGTGTGCGAAATAGCTCATAATAAGTGCTTACGTTTCACCTAAATCCTGAAATAAGGGTAATTAAGGCGGTAATTAAACCATATATTATGGCTTTTCTTTCTGCCCTTTTCATTGACCTCAAAAATTTTATCCAATAGTCAAATGTCCTGGTGTTTATAAGGCACGACGAACACGGAGAAGGCGGGGTTCAGTCACATAAAAGTCCTCTAAGTCAATTTCTGTTATTTTTCATCACAAAATTAAGGGCAAAGTAATAAACCCCCTTAATAATGGGTTCAGCTCTCAAACAAAAAGCACCCCGTAATCCTTGTTATGGAAATGGGTGACTTAATCTATGGCCCATAAATTTCGGACAGCGATGTCAAAACTGGTTGCAGCCTGTATCATGGCTGTTTTGTCAAGGGTCAACACCGAACTTCGCTCATCTTTTTAAGGAAATAACTCCTTGTGGTTTGACTGCACATTTAAAGCTTGTAGAAGAGAAATAAGGCGTCCTAAGTTAAGTCTTCAGGCGCTGTAAAGTTTGCGATAGACGCTACTCGGTTAAATCCTTCGTAGGTTTGATAACAATATCTGAAGATAGTTGTGATTACTGCCTTGCTTAATAAAAGGTGGACTGACGTTCGATTCATTTCTTTTAACACTAAGAACAGCAAGAACTTAAGCCTAACCTTAAATAACAACATTATATATTATCTGGTAATAATGATTATCTCAATTCAGTTATTTTAATTACATACTGTTATATCAGGTGAGCCTCACAAAATACCGCATGACAGCGATAGGGCGATTACATTACCATAAAGGTATCGAAGGTAGCTAATACATGCATTACATTTAGGTGAAGCTGGTTATAGTATAGATAGCTCCTTATAATACAACTTGTGTTAAATAATACAATGTCCTATTTAATAAGTACTTTTTAACTTAAATTACACAATTTCTTACAACGAATGTCATCAACGTAGTCATCATCAATCCACGGCAATAATCATCACCAACAATATTTTTGCGATGATATTGTCATTTTAATTCGCAAAATAAATAAGTACCTATGTTCAAGTTCGTACGTACGTAGTAGTAAGTACCCGTATTAAACGCTGTGTTCTGATTTAAAAGGTGTGGTAAAGATGAGTTCACAAAGTAACTAGTAAAGTACTCAGGGGTTCCTCTGGTCAGTGACTCCAAATTACTCTAAATCTATCTGTTAATTTATATTAGACAATTTTCACCCGCGTTAAGAAAATGAAAGGCATATATATTTAAACATAAGTGATACCCGGCTCTCCCGAGACGGAATTACGAAAGTACGTAATTAAGCCTAAGCCATTTAGCTTGCAGTAAAAGTCAGAATCAATCCAGCCGTTTACAAGATTATCTTAAACAAACGGATAGGCGGACATACATTTTTCCTTTTTTGTTATAGGTATGTTGTATACTTTCATATAAATCATATTTTGATATTATTTATTTATTTACAAACAGATACCATAATTTTATTTATAATTTATAGATGAGCGATGAGGAGTTTGTATCACGTACTGCATAGTCGTTTGTTTCAATAAAAACATACTTCATATAACGGTTAACTTCACCCTCTAGTAAACTCTAGTTTATTTGTATTACATACTCGAATCTCTGCGGATCGGTGGTTTATCGCGGTTTTATCAGTTCCGTTTGTGACAATTTTTATGTAACCGTAAAACGTAGTGTTGGAAGCGGAGAAATATATTAAACATTGATATAGCAGAATTTACCGAGTGGAAATAAGATAGTGTTTGAATATTCAGTGTTAGACTGGTGGAATTTTTCTAGAAATTCCTAACACATTTCCTAGGTAACTTTCTGATAGCGAAAACTATGTTATGATTTAAGAATTAATAGAATGGGAGGCTTAAAAATTATTTACTGCTGCTGCTAGCTAGAAGAGTGTGATGAGGGAAAGATTTTTATATAAGGCGTTTCAACTTAGTCCTCAGGCTTACAATGCACTTGTGATATATGATTTTAAACTTATATTATCGCGGATCGTGGTCACTGCGAAACACGATCCATGCAACTGGGTCGAAATATCTTACTAATATTATAAAGCTGAAAGTTTGTGAGGATGGATGGATGGATAGAT